>KV750150.1:12502-26024 GCA_001692915.1 Glonium stellatum
AAAGAGGGGGGCCACAAAATAAAAGAGTAAGTTCTAGAAATAGTTTAAATAAATAATAATTTAAGCCCCGTCGGAGCTATCTGTAAATCAAGTGTTGATATACGTTAGGTCTAATCTTAAAAGAACTCTAGGTTGGAAAGTAACGTTAAGAAGGTTAATATTTGACATCAAAAGAGAAATCCTGTGACTGTAGGGTGCTACCTGATCAATCCGGAAAGCGAAGCCAAAAGGCAGAAAGATACGTAATGGTAGAAAGCAGTCATCGTGGATTAGCTCATAGTGAGACAAACATAATTGGCCGTCCGGCGTTTCTCATCGAATTAAGAAGACTCATCAGATACCCCTCGGGACCAGTCAGCCTTTAGCCAGGGCTGTATCGCCACGGCTCAATGTTACTTGGTCATGGCTCAATTTACTACAACTAGTGCTTGCCCAAAAATACAAATATACTTTAGTGAGGCCAAGATTGGACCACAAGTTCTGTGGCTTTTTTCTTCGATCTTGAACCTGGTATGAGCTAAGCTTAAGAAAGTAATTGTTGCAGATTACCAATAAAGAATAGTCACCAACATATTGGTCATATGCACGTTGAATATGTAGTTCCGGAAGTTTTCCTAAACTTCGAAGGCGGTAGACTCTGATATTTTTTGTCCACCTTATTACTAGCCCTCTTCAGTTGCCATCATTTTTATTCCTGACATATGCCAACTCCTTTTTCGTCATCGAAACCACCATCGCTTTTACAAGTCCGAGTGGAGTTTCTTTTCAATTAAATTCATCCGGTTCACTACCCACCGTCGCATCCTGGGCAGTGTGTTAACCATTTTCGGATAATAGCGTAAAAAGCAGCCACATTAGATAATAGCCTCGGTTGATTTAAGAATTTCGCCAAGGCTTTCTTCCTGGTTGGAGGGCCGTATAGAAGTGTAGTTGGCCCATAAGTTGATTATCGTCATGCTAAACAGGATTTAGGATAGGAGATTTAGGATATGATATCAGAGATGGATAGGATAGATCTCGGGTCGAGTCATGGCCAGATAAGTGGAAGACCCCCAGCTAACCGTGGGATGGTTGCACATATATCAGACATCAGCTGCAACATAACATTCCTCGAGGCCTCGATTATTATGAAAAGCCGGCGAGACCCGGCGATTTGAAGGAGAGGAAGAGTATGATCTACGATCATTTTTCGAAGTCTCAATCGAAAGAATCGTAGGTTGTTCCAGAACTAACACATGTATATCTCTTCGTAGATGTAGTAGAACCCTTCATACACAAGTTTCGGGTCTGCGGCCCCAGTCTGATAAGGTAATCAGCTATATGAATGGTATGGTTGCCTATTTTAATCTTCCTTCCTCGACATACTGTAAATCTGTTCGAAAGTTTCCCCCTAAACACCATCCTCGTACCGATAGAGAATAAGTCTAGCAGCTTGGGGCCCTCAAGCCACCAAGCCAGAGTCTAATACGCTGCTTCTCGCAATGGTTATGTAGCTGGAGCTACCATACCGCTTGTGGCTTCGTGAGTTGTGTTCTAAGATTTCTCTAAAAGTTATGGTGTTGAGAGATCCTACTCGTCTCTGATCGTGATCGTGATCCCAGTCCGGCAAGAAGCGGAGGCCGGCGAGCTACGCTTAATGCGGTATGTAGTGCGATTCACCAGAGGCAGCACACCTCAACACTGACATGCTACTGTACCCCTTCAAATGGCAAGTTATTTGGTTTTCGATTGGCATGTTACGTTAGACTGGATTATATCTCAAGGATATCTGCTAATCGCTTCTGCAAGTTCCGATATTATTCTCGTTAGAGTCTGAATATTATTGGATCCCTGGCTGATAGCACTGTCTCCAACCAGGAAAATTGTCCCTGGTGATGCCTTAGATACCTGAGTTTCGAGCCCAAAGGATCCATTTCTTGTAGAAAATCGCGTACTGCTAAAGACATCAGCCTCTCTGGTTTATTTCTTAGGCATTGATCATGTTGTAGGTGAGCCCACAAAATCCGCCGTTTCCGCTTATAATTCCCCGTTGACAAAATTAAAAGGACCGATTCCAGTCTGAGCGCGCTGAGGTAAACACTGCGGAAACTTTAAATTTTTGCTGCTTTGTCTTTTCAGGTCATGTTCGAAGCGCATTGATTGATGAATGGCGCGTTACTCTGCCGTCGGACCCTGTTGGTTTTTTTTCAAGTCGATAGACGGCCTCCGCAACCATACCGTCCACGCCCGCGCCCATGCCGTCTGCCCCCTTGTTCGATAAAAGCCGGGCAGGATTTGAAGATAAGAATGATCCGCTTAGAATATATCTCTGCTCTGTCCTTCTATGAAAGCAGCTAAACCGTGATCATGTGCGATCGAAATAAAACAGAACTTGCCTGCAGTGCATACAGTTTTATAGTACCATTCGAGGAAAGTAGCGAAAGTGCGCGATGGTGTAGCGTGCATCGATAACCCTGTAAACTATTTTAAGTGCGGTAATTGAAACACGGAGGTCGGACTGGAATCTTACCGGAGTTCTCCACCAACCAAGACAAGCTGCGCCTACAACTGCCAACAGTCAGCCTGGATGCTAAGTTAGTATTGCCTGTTGATTCGCATGTCTAGAGTTTTTGCGGTAAGTTAAGCGTGATGCAATGGTGAAACGGTTAACCAGTTTCGCACAGTGTGCTCAGCCGCAAGATATCCCAGAGCTGTGAGTCAATCTCGCTTAGTATACTCCAAAATAACAGATCCAACCATGCAGGTAAGCACAGCATACACCTAGAGTGATGGCAACGGAGTCCGGACACCGGAAATTCACAGCCTCATGGAAGATCCACAATGCTTGTCGTTGCTTGGGTTCTTGGATGTATATATAACACAGGAATACCCTAGGTAAATCAACCCAAACTTTGCAGTGCCGCTCTCTAGTTCATACAACTTCGAACAAATAATACTAAGTAGGCCAACTATTCCCCCTAAGATATTAAGATGTGCTTGTATATTAATGAATTATCTAGAAAACCTTCATCTACTTCAATCCTTGAAGCTTATACGATTCATCTGAAGAATACATATCACTTGGAAACACCAATCACCCAGCCGTACCCCGAGAGAAATCATCTCTATTTTTAACAAGTCTCGCCACTTCTCCACCAAAATAAAAAATGTGCATCACATACCTCATCACAAGTCTCGTCAAAAGCCGAAAGGCTAAGAAAGCCAACGAAGCTAGTCCTAACAGCCAAGGAGCTCAGATGGCATACGGCCAGCCTGGTGCGCCGCAACAAAATGGCGCGCCACAATACAACGACGCGTCACAATATAATAATGGTGGCGCACCTCAGTACAATGGAGGACACCACAAAGAAGGATATCAGCAAAACGGTCACTAGGAGTAGGCTTCTGGGTTTGGGGTGAGAGGCGAGTTGAGATGGAGATTGTGGTAGCAAATTGTATTTCATGGCTTGTTATTTATGTTGCAATCATCTTTTAGGCAAAAACGAGACTTGGGAACCGGCGTCTCGAATTGGTCATGCTGTTGGCAAACCATTAGTCAATACCTAGATTCAGGAATGGATAGATCTATTCATTATTATTTTTCAATAGCTTTGCTGTCAACTTTGAATTTGCGAGCATCGTTCTTGCTGACCTGCTAGGCTTAAATACCCATTCAACCTCACCTTAGCAGCTGGAGGTATATTACTTCGTGCTGGCTATGAACAAGTGATTATCAGGAGCGTGGGGCTGCTTCCAGCAAGGTATTCCTTTCTTATTCCTCGGATCCAGTAGTCTCGTAAAATAAGTCAAATTAATAACTGAGGCTAGTGAAAATCTTGTACTGCTAATGAGATAATCTATAACTCACTGGCTTACCCTCAGCCCTATGCGGTCTTCCAGACGTGCATATAATAGCATACTATTGGCACAGCGGCCACATCCCAGTTATGCATTTACAAGTATAATTTGACGTTTTGAGTCAAACTTAATGATGCCTGGGCTTAAACCTCCAATATCAGTAGCCAAACGGAGCACATAGCACGACTTCATATAGGAACTCAAAAAGGAACAGTTTTTAGACGCGTAACACCCAAAGCAAATAGGCACTAAGCGCCCTGCGCAGTGACGCTTTTAGCCCGTTGAGATTCCATATGCTTCCCAATTATGATAAAAACGCTCTCTCTGAAAGACGGCTACGGATTCAGTAAAATCCTTTAGGAAGAGCTATGCCGTAGCTGAAGATACTGTAACAGAATAATTAGTGACTCGGCGTTCTTCCATTGGTGATCATTTACGGTTGTGTTCATGCGGGAGTGGTGGGTGAAACATGTGCTACAACCATCCTAGAGGAAAGGCTATCGGAGAAGCTGGTCAGCCTATTCCGACGATTAAGAGTGGCGTCACACAAAATGGCGCTAGGATGAAGACTGTACCGGCCGTATCTTTTGGCTTGTTTAGCGAGGTTAGCTGATCTTCGTCTTTATTAAAATAAGATGTCTACGTAAAGACTCATATTGCTCGTATTCACATCTTAACCATGGAGAATGACTTAGACTGACCCTCTGGTATGACCTGTCTGACAAAGTTTCCTAATTGGAACCATGGAGGGGAATCACTAACCAATGCGCCATTCTTGCTCATGGAAATCAACATTGTTTCTATAATCACGAACTGAATAGGAATATCCGTTGTTTCTTATACTTATGACGTCAATGATAACTTTTAATATTGAACTTTGCTTTGAGCTATTATGGGCTATATACCCTAATGGTTGAAGTTTACGGTTAGCCTTAGGGGTGTGCGATGCAAGAAACTCCATGGTTTGCCGAAGTTGGCCTCTAGTGTGTGTAGAGTTCATTCCGCTAGAAAACAAACACCAATTATGCGCGAGCTTAGGAGGATGGGAACTGCAAAAAGGATAAATACAGCGGTCATTTTGAATAACTGACACTGAATAAACTAGAAAATACATAAACCAACCGAGAGTTTGATAGCGCAGCCGTACCCAAGTTACCTAAGTGCTTTGGAAGTGAGAACGAAGGCACCGTCGTACTGAATGAGGCAGTCACATGCATAATATCCTAACCAGGCCCCCCTAAAAGGTACAAGAATTGCACACAAGAGAGTAAGTATCCTTCAGATCCAAACTTTAAAGACCAAACACAAAAACCAGTTGACTCGTAAAACCAGGGCCGGATATCAGAGCAGCGCCAGAATCCTCCACTATACGCCATTGCCGATATTTCTCTCAAAAAAAAGTCCAAGAAAAATAGGAGGATGAAGAACGCTAGCCATGAGGCGAAAGGGGTGACTTACAAATAATGAATACTTTTCCGATACCGATATCAAATTCCCACTCCAATCCCATATGCTATATCCCATCATTATCCATTTTAAGCTGTAGCTAGACATCATTGTCGATTTGCCACCAGTGTTCCTATATGAGTCCGGCCAGCTTTCGCGGTCATCGTCCCTCCTTAATCCTTACTGTATCTGCTAGATGTGGAAACGCCGCCCGGAACGCAGGTCCTAGGCTCCAATTATTCAGATTGCGCAGATGACTCTCAAATGCCGGGTTAATAAGCCACTGCTCATCTTCCTTACATAGCCCCCCTGGCGTACTCACTGCAGGACCGGGCGTTGGCGGGGCAGGAGGGGAGCCGGCATGCGCAGTGGTACTGTAAGGTGAGGTTGCGGAGAACTGAGACGAGGTGGCTGAGAGATTTGAGGAGGCTCTCGCAACGACGGATGCTGGAAGCAGGCAGTCACGCGGTTCGTAAGGCCAGTTAAGGGAGACTGTAGTCGTGAAGGATATAAAGAAGGTATCGAAGACTATGAAGGGAGTAGTGGAAATCATTCGATCGCGTAGACGTGGCCTGTTGGAATTAAGTATGAGTTGAGATTGAAGATTTGCGTGGAGAAACTCAAGAAGACACTCAATGGAGTTGAATAAAAGGCATGTAATGAAGATGGCGTAGTGCTTTTGCTTACCATGGCAAATGGTCCATCCATACTGGATGCGGCGTGAATAATTGGTATGGTCGTGGTGTTATCCAATCCGGTAGCCTATCGTAGTTCTCTTGGGTGGGTTCAATTTGCCATCGCATAATTAGGAACATGATAAACACTATTGCTACTTGTTCGGGCAGACCATAAATATCTGGAAATGTACGTAGGATATCCGTAAATAGCTTTGAAAGCGGGTGTGAGTCGATCTGACGCTCTGGATATAGTAATGCAGTGAAATTGGGGTAGAGCGGCCCTACAAGTGTTTTCATCGGTACACCTTCGGCGGCACGGGCTTGGCAGTCTACAAGAAAATCGAGCAATATGCCATCAAGGGGACAGGTGGCACTTATGACTCGTGGCAGAGCAGTATGTGCCACCACGGAAGGATGCTCGGCGTGCCCTTGAACTAATGGTGCTGACGAGGATGAATGGTGTGATGGTACTCCATTGCCCAACTTCATGCGCTGACTACCATCTAAAAGAAAGTCAACTCCTAGGCGTTCATCACAGTGTCCAAAGTTCATATCGTGGTGGATTGGGGTTCGTTGCTGGTCATAAGGAGGACTGCTGCCTGGCCATCCTCGAACGTGGCTCGTTGGGGGATCACCAGGGAAGGGCCAGTGTCTATTGCTTGGACCTTGCCCGCCCGGCGATGGGGTATTTACTGGAGCATTCGATGGTGCGACGTCATTCAACGGGACAAGGCCATTGTGAAATGATCTTTGCTCTGGTGGATGAAGTTGTTGCGCGGAGCGAGGTTCTACGTCTTGGGGAGGTGGAATAGGTAATGGGCTGCGCTCAGCAGCAGCAGCTAGTTCTACAGGCACATCAGCACATTTAAAGCAGTTAAAAATAAGCTACATTTACATACCATTGAGGCCTTGAGTCCTCAGGATCGGCTGGATGATGGATAAAACAGAGGTCAATCTCTTTCGAATATCTTCATTTTCGGCCTGTATGGCCTCCTTCTGCCTCAAAGCGATCTGTAGCTCATGATACGGCTGCTGGGATTCCAGCTCCCTAATCCTATTGTTCAATCTGTCGATCTGGTTCTTGGTACGCTCCCTGATGGCACGCTGGGCCTCACGGTCGTTTGCTCGCTTCCTAGCGAGCTGCTCAGGAGTAAGGTTGGCAACACCACGCGAGGACGGATTGGTGGATATGCGGCGTTTCTTTCCAGGCGCAGCAGCGGTGGACGAGGACTGAGCAGTATCGTTCGGGGTGTCATCGCTGTTGTCCTCAGCCATGGTGACCCGAATCTGGGGAAAGGTGTGCTGGGGATGAGATGTCTAGTCAGGCGGTGCAGCCGAAATGGAGGGCGCGAGTCATGATCGCGTTTCGGCATCAGCCAAGCATTTCCAGGGTCCACCTCCACGCAGCAAAGTGCGGGGAGCAACCACGAGCCATCGGTACCTCGGGTGAACTGTTCCTGGACACCGTGAACGCCCGGGTAACATTAGTCAGTGATAGCTACACCATGGCAAGCTGTAGCCATTCATCCCCACTGCTGTTCCTCCGTTTCAATTGCTTTCGTTTCTTATGTACTATATTGTATAGCATTCAATACCTCCCGTCATGCCAACAGACCAGAAAGTTAGCAAGATCGGCCTTGCTTCTGTCACCCTTCGAGCGAGTTCGTCACTCCGCCTCTTGCCCGCCTGCATTGAGTCAATGCTGACCTCTACCCCTCAGTATTTGCGGCCTCAACCCGTATCTGGACGTCACCATTCAAAGGCAACAAAGGCGCCGCCAACTACTTTAAAGATGTCATATTCGCCATGATGCGGTCCCAGCTGGGAAATATGAATCTGGCCCAGGAGCGATATCTCAATCCATTGACAACACCCGTATATATATCCTTTGCGAAGGATAAGGGCTTCCCACCGGACAGCATTACCTTGGCAGACGGCGTCCAGGCACATTGGATTGGAAATAAGAATGCACAAAAGACACTTGTGTACTTTCATGGTCCGTACCACCGTCTGTTACACAATATTTCATAGAGCTAAATCACCGAAGGTGGCGGATATGTGCTGCCCGCAACTCCCGCCCACTTCCAATACCTTACCGACATGAAAGACACTCTCATTGCACAAGGCACAGACACGGCTGTTTTAGTCCTTGCCTACACTCTGGCTCCGGAAGCACACTACCCAACGCAACTGAAGCAAGCAATCGAGCTCCTCCGCCATCTCGTCGAAACTGAGAAGCGGGATCCGTCCAACGTAAGCCCACTTCATCCCCAACCCTTGCTGCATCCCCGCCTTGACCCCAAAGAGCCAATGCCTAATCTACTACTCCTCACTCCTCTACCATATTGACGTACCGCCCAGCTGACTCTTGGCGGCGACTCCGCCGGCGGCAACCTTACCCTCTCCATCCTATCCCACCTGTCCCACCCGCACCCCTTGATTCCCGCGCTCGAGCTCCCGGCGCCGCTGCACGCCGCCTTCCTCCTCTCGCCCTGGGTCTCCTTCAACACGCACACGCCCTCATACGTCACTAATGCCGAGCGCGACGCCTTCGATGCGCGACCACTGCTGCGATGGTCCGAGGCCTTCCTCAACTCGTCCTCACCCTTCGCCGGCGACTTCTACTCAGAACCGTGCACAGCGCCCGCATCGTGGTGGGAAGCAACTGCTGGTGTCGTCGGCGAGGTGCTGATCTGGGGCGGCCGCTACGAGGTCTTCCTAGATGGGATTGAGGAGTTTGCGCGCCGGTTTGAGAAAGGGTATGGTGGGAGCGGAGGAAAGGTGACCACGATTATTACAGACAAGGCAGCACATGAGGAGATGCTTATCGAGCGGATGCTAGGTTATAAGCAGAAGAGCGAGAGCGCAAGAGTAGTGGAGGATTGGGTGAAAGCAAAACTATAGGCTAGAAGTGAAATATGTGAAAATAGGAAGAACCATGAATCACTCACCATGTTATAAGTTGGATACCTTAAGCTAGGCGGCAATAGTCGGCTTAAGTGTCAATTTTATATGTATATTTGTATTGAAGGAAAGATGGAACGAATGTAACATTGAAAGGAGCACACGAGTCACGTTAGAGCACAGAATTGCTGACCGAAATGAAACCACAACCTCGAGGCTTAACCGCACTACGACAATATGACTGGATTGGAACCCTTTTTCTAAATTATATCTTCATGGACTAGCGATTCGCAGAATGGTCTTGGTACGGATGGCAATACTCTATTATTTTATTTTATTTCGAATAGCTCCAGCTCTTCAGGGTGATCTCGCACATGATCTGGCGTCGAATACCAATGCATTTGACGAAGTCGTCCTAGTTTAAACAAACTGAAGATATATTATGGGCAGCATTATGAGTTTCCGTATTAATGCCTATTCGCAACAAGCATAACTGGGAGTAAGGACGACTGGTCATAGATGACTGTTTAAAACCTTTGGATTAAAGGTGTAGTCAAGTTGTATGAATAACGCATGCTCTAGTAGATAGTCGGAACTATAATCATTGAAACCTGAACACTTAGCATTAGATTCGAGCTCTAGGGCAAGCTTCGGAGAAAGCTCTAAAAGCACCGCATGCTGTGGGTCTAATTGGTTACTACTATTTATCTCTAGTTTACGGATCTAGGTTAAGAGAGTAGTCAAGGCATTTATACGCAGGCCTTGCTGTTGAATAAACTCCATTGCTTTCAATTAAATGATATTTTCCGTCCTTTAAATAGTAGGCCTCCGGCGAGCTTTCCGACAGCGAATCCAATGTATGCTCCAGTTACAATGGTCACAGGCCACTTTTGCCACTCCCGATCCCTATCAACTATTAGCATTTTCAACCCAAAGCAGAATGCAAGAATACTCACCAGTCCAGCGGTATAGGCACAGCACCCAGCCATGCACCCATGAATGTTCCCAAAGCAGCGCCAAAAACCTCATCGATAGGCAATAGGAGAGCCACAATCTCTCTCCATCTCTCTCCATCAACACCATGTACATATATGAGAGGTATTGAAGCTAATAGCGAGATGTGGGCGGCGCAAAGGAAGGTATGGGGAAAGTGGGTAGTTAGCGGGGCGCCGAAGAGAATGAGCATAATTCCGATAAGGGGCGTCCCGACCATAGTTGAAAGGAGTAGCGAAAGGAAGGCAGGCTGTTTGAATATTTTAGCATAGGTCATTGCGAATAATAATAACAATCTCTCATACGATAATTCTGCCCTGGACATTGCTCTCCAGTTTACTCGGGCCTGGCTTCTTCCTGGCACCAGGCTTAACTACGGAAGGTGTTGAGGCAGTGCCTGTGGCAGGCAAGCATACTGAAACATATGCGACCTGAAGAATACCCAGTAGTATTAGGGTATTGAGGAGAGTGGGCACCGGGTCCGCGACAATGGGTTTGAATCGAAAGACGTAGAGCGACAGGACCAGGATCGGGTGGATGTGAGTATAGATGCGAGCAGTGTCATTGTTGAGTATGTCAACTGTTGAGGCAGTTGGTCGAGCCTTTGGAGGCTTTGTAACCGTCGTGGTGGAGCTCATCGTGAACGGCCCATGGAGGCTGAGTGTCTAATTCTACAGAAGTTGAAGCCAAAGCACGCGTTTCGCGAAGTGGATCCTTGTCGAAACTACAAAATTTCAAGAACTAGATCTACGCTTTACGTTAGGCACATAGAATACATTTATATAACGCAGACAGTAAGATTTTTCCTTTGGTCACATCTAAGCTATTTTCATGGGTTTTCGCATTCTTCACATCCAAGTAGAAGCAGCAGTTCTAGAAAAGCTGTATTCGTACATCACAGCCAATCAAATATCACAACACTTTGGCATCAGGCCTGCCCAGATTTCGGTATAAGATTCCTCAGAGAGAGATCATAAACCACGTCTTCAACCTCCTTGACCTATAACAGCCTCATATTAGCCATCAATATCTAGTTAACGACCCGTGGGTTTTTAGGGTCGTCTCACTCGGTACTTGATGCCATCGCTACGACGCCTTAACGAGTCGTTTTTCAGATTCAGGATTTGGAAACCAGCGTGCAGATCTTTGATGAACTGGCTGATCAGAAGGGGTCTCTGGTAATCTCCAAGCGTGACCGAGTTGCGTGCAAGCCGGGCCTATGTATACTTCAGTTGTAGCAAAGAATTGTGTGGTATTGGGCTGTTCGTACCAGCTCGTCAACCAGAGAAATTAAGGCGTGCAGATATTCTTCGATAGTAAGATGGAACTCGTCTCTATCCTTCAGATTGACGGAGACTACCGCATTATGGCTATTAGCTTGGTATAGTTGGATGGTAATTGATGCTGACCAGTCATAATCTGTCCAACTTCTTCTATGGTTAAAAGACGTCCCTGAGTCTGACTTCCCCCACTGCTCTCCGTAGTGTAACCACCGAGCCACCCACAGAATAGAATTCCGAATATCTTCGCCTCTATCAGCATATAGTGAGTTCTGTGAGACGGTGAACATACAGCATCCTGGATTTGTCTAGACCACATGGAATTCCACTTATAGTAGGGGAGCTTTGAAGCAGCTACCGAGAGCTTGGAGATGGTATCTATCTCAATTCTGATGGAGCCCTCGGCGGCGCTGATGACATCTCGGACTAGATGAAGTGAGGTGAGATATAGGATCAGGATAGAAGGCCAGAGGGGAGCTAGATCCTACTTGCTGAGGCTGGTGTTGAGTGGGCTCTGGACAAAACAAATTGGACTGATTTTCCTGTTTCCGTGAATACACGTGCACATTTAGCAGCTCGCTCAAAGAGACTAACCCTGCTTCTCCAATGTTTGGATGATTTCACGGAGTTCCTGCTGCAGGGTTAGAGTGGTGAGTTAGACACGACTAGACAATTTCTCACGTCTCGGACACTAATGTCTTCATCCACACGTGCTTGAAGGTCCTCAAAGATGGCAGGATCAACCATGCCGTACCGGTCTGCCATAATAGATGAGATTTTCAGGAAGCTCGTTGAGTCAGGACGCAGCAAGATACAGCAAAATCACAACAGCCAGAAATTTCTTACTTTCGTATCACATTGAGCATTCTAGCTTACAGCGGCACTTCTACGTCATTTCTCACTTCATAAATTCAATTAATGTGCGAGACAAAATTACAATCGAAGCTTCTTCTTCAAGCTCTCACACAAGGTGAAAGACTCAATGAAAAAGTAAATTTGCGTCAGCCCGAGGCAGTGCAATACGAGCGACACTGTGCGACTAGACATGAGCAAGCCCAGCGGCCTGGTCGCTGATTCCAAAGAGTGGTATAATCTTGAATTGCGCCCGTACTGAGAAAGATGTCAGCAGAATATCTAATTGTAATTTGCGAACCAGGTTTACATACGGCGCGTTTCAGAGATTAAACTGAAAAGAACAGATACTACACTTGATCTAAGCCACTAGGAGGGTGTTAGCTGAGATCGATAGCAGAAAACGTAGTGGGTAAACTCACAAAGGCAAAGAGAGCTAAAGAAAAGAAAAGGAATGGATAGAGGAGTGGGCGAGATTATATAGGTCGTTGCCAAGACCCCAAAATTAGGCGAGCTTGGCGCTAGGCAGCAACGCGGCTCGTGCGCCGGCAAGTTCCTTGCACCGAGAGTTTACCGGTGCAGGCCCGCAGTGGAATCACTGCCTGCCTCCGAAAGTGGAGCATGCACGTTGGAGCGGTCAAAAGCTCAGCTAGTGCTGTGATGTGGGTGGGTACGAAAGCACAGAGCAGAATTAATTCCTCTCTCCCCGAAGATGGCCTAGATAGCAATAAATGTTCAATATTCAATCCAGCGAAGTAGGACCGCGGGGAGTTAGAGGCAGATTAGGGATCTACCCAATAAAGAAGACAAATGCGTTATATTATGCATTACCAAAAGCACGAGCTCCTTTCTACCGCCACTATTGTAATTTCGTCTACAATTTTACTTTCTATGAAATTTACACTGTTTTTGCTCTGACATTTCTGACTTCTCCCGAGTCCGCCGCTCACGATGGGCAACAACAGCAAAATGGCAACACAGGCGTAAGAAAACCAATGCAGACGATCCCTTCACGCATGTGCCTAAGTCTGGAATGTGCGAAGTGACGTGTTTGAGCACTGATGAAGCTTTCAAGGGCCCCATCCGAGGCTCCGACTCTCGGACTCCGTGGCACGCGAAGCGGGCCTTATAACTCAATGGAATCACTTCCATGTGTCTCTGGAACAACCCGTGGATGTCTGTTTAGTCGCCCTAACAACGCTCTCAATTATTACAACCTGTATGAGCCCAATTCCAAGTCATGGAAAGCTCAACCGAGCCAGAGATTCTTATCATATGCCATATATGACATTTTATCCACCCGTGTGTCTAAATAACGCCAATACATACTCTGAACAATGTGCACTTCCCAGGTATATCTTAGCTCTTCAACACTTCTAAGAATTACAATCATCAGAGATTCGCCCTCCACCCCAGCCTATGTGGCATGTATCACTTGCATTCATTTTTAATAGAAGTGCACTGGAGCAAACACCTGGCTCTAAGATATATAGATGTGTTGTTACTGTGGTTTTCGAAAGTATTGTGAAAATC
>KV750153.1:0-75372 GCA_001692915.1 Glonium stellatum
CTGCTGCTGCTGTTGCTGCTGCTGGTGTCGAAGGGGGAGGTGATGGTGACGGGCTGGGGAGCGAAGCCGCCGATTTTGTGCAGCCCGCAGAATGGGAGGAGTTCGCGCGGGTGCGTGTGTTCTGCTGGGACGGGCTCCACGGGGGCTTTGACGCTGTAGATGTCGATGCTTTGCTGGCCGAATTGCGTCTGCTTGTGGGTTTTGTAGCCTTCTGGCACGGATTTTCGAACCCGCATGCCGACGTTGAGTAGCGAGGCTTGTACGGAAGAGGGAAGGGCGGGCGACGCGGTGGTGGTGGTGGGAGGGTTGTAGGAAGATGTGACGGAAGTGGTAGAGATGAAAGTATCGGAGTCGTCAGTCCGCGCGAAGAATGAAGTAATGGAAGGTTGAAAGGGACGTTTGGCGCGGTGAGAAGTGGATGTTGATAGCATTGTCCAAGGGCGTTGGCGGGCGGAGATTAGAAACGAGGGGTTTCGCCCGTAGAGAGTGGAATGGCAATGCCGGAGAAGAGCAACGAAGCCGAGGAGGCACGGCCGAGCTGGTGGACTGAAAGCCCAAGCTTCAAGGTGGACGGAGGCCGAGTGGTATTATTGTGGAGTGTGGGTTGGTCCGAAGGATTGGGGGTTGACAACGGAACTTGCAGCTGTGGGGAGGCTGGAGTCGCGTGCGGTTCGCTCCGGACGCGTTAAGTGGCAGACAGCGCCACCCAGTCCATCCTGTCGCCATTTCCTTTCACTCAATTCGATTCAGCTTCACTTAAATTGAAGCTTACTTCTCACTTACTTCTCACCACAAGTCGACTATGCCTTCCCCCAGTTATATCCACTTCCGAAAGCCATGCGCAGGCAGTCAGGCAGTTTTGTCTATACAGCGTCGGGACGATCTGGCTGTCACCCCGGCCGATCGTGGTGGCTAAGTCACTTTTCAGAAATTAATAGCACGGAGAGGGGATTTACGAGGGGATTACGAGAGAATTAACAAGAAAGTATTTGCACAAAGTGGCTGTATTACTATATACAATGCTGCGCTGCCGTAACCATAAAAAGTCCCATAAATCCCTTTTCCTTTCATGATTCGTCATCATCATTATGCCCAAAGATAACCCCAAACCCCCGTGCTGACTCCGAAACGCTTTTTACGAAGACAAATCCCCCGTATTCAATGCTACTCGAATCGCGTCGCCCAGTCCATCTTCTATTCCATCTATTCATAGAGATCCATGCTGCCGTCTACATCTTCCAATTCAGCCACTGCGTCATCTTCATCGTACATCTCGCTATCCTCGTCCATTTCACTGTCAGTGTGGTTCGGGATGACTTGAATGTGCCCGTCTTCCAGTACCACCTGAGCAATCTCTCCGTCCTTGATGCTTCCCCTAAGAATCAAGACAGCCATGCGGTTAAGCACTTCCTTCTCGATCAGCCGGGCGAGAGGACGAGCGCCGTAAGCGGGAGAATATCCGGCACTTCCTAGGTAGTCCTTGACCTCACTGGTCATTTCTATCTTAACATTACGCCCGTTCGCGCTAAGACGCTTCTGTATCTCAGCCATGCGTACATCTACAATCTTCCGAATCTCTCTCTTCGTGAGACGGTTGAAGATGACGATGCTCGAGATACGGTTGAGGAATTCGGGTAGGAAGTAGTTCCGCAGCGCGCCCATGACCATTTCCCTTGTCGTGGGGTCAATCTTCCCGTCCGGTGCATTTGGCCTCGCCAGATATTCAGCACCAAGATTGGATGTCATGACCACGATGCAGTTCTTTGCGTCGACGACTCTGCCTTGGCCGTCGGTAATACGTCCGTCATCCATAAGCTGGAGAAGAACCGTCAAGACTTCCTTGGCAGCCTTCTCGACCTCGTCGAAGAGTAGGATGGAGAACGGACGTCTTCTCAATGCTTCGGTGAGTTGTCCGCCAGCATCATGGCCAACGTAGCCTGGCGGTGCGCCAATCATTCTGCTTAGGGAGTGACGTTCCTGGTATTCTGACATATCGAAGCGGATCATTGACTTCGGGTCGTCAAACAGAAACTCTGCCAACGCTTTGGTAAGAAGTGTTTTACCCGTACCGGATGGACCGCAGAACAGGAAGCTTGGCGGCTGGTTGGGGTTGGCAAGACCAGACCGCTGTAGTCGAATTGCGTTCGAAACAGACGTAACCGCCTCTTTCTGACCGATGACAATCTCGCCAAGGTGCCTTTCCATGTGGAGCAGCTTTTCCTTCTCTGTCGTCTTGAGTCTAGTGACAGGAATGCCAGTCCACTTGGCGACAATTTCATTGATCTGATCCGGTCCAACAGCATCTGTGAGCATTGGTTCACCAGCTGAGCCCCGAACGCCGTATATTTCAGCATCCGCTTTTGCCTTGTCGTGTTCAAGCTGGTTGATGCGTTGTTCAACATCGGGAATAGCGTAGTACTTCAGATCCGATGCGGTTTGGAGGTCGCGCATACGTTCAGCTTCGGCCAGCTTGATCTTGAGCGAATCAAGTTTGATCTTAGCTTCTTGAATTTCCTTGCTCCGTGCTTTTTCGCTCTCGTACTTTTCGCGTAGTGGCTTCAGCTCTTCGTCGACATTAGCAGCTTCTGCCTTTGCTTCGCGGAGGCGGGCACGAGCGGCTTCATCCTTCTCGCGCTCAAGGGCGTGGATTTCAATCTGAAGTTGACGCAGCCTCCTTTCTAGATTGTCGAGAGCCTCAGGTTGGGACTCTCTGGTGACTCTCACTGCCGCTGCGGCTTCATCAATAAGATCGACAGCCGAGTCAGGAAGACGACGTTGAGTGAGATATCGAGCAGCGAGGGTAGCCGCTGCAACAATGGCACCATCCAAAATGGTGACACCGTGATGCGTTTCGTATCTCTCCTTCAATCCACGTAGAATAGAGATTGTTTCGGGTATTGAAGGCTCTTTAACCAAAACTTGCTGGAATCGTCGCTCGAAGGCCTGATCCTTTTCAATGTATTTCCTGTACTCCCCCAACGTCGTTGCGCCGATACAGTGAAGCTGTCCACGTGCAAGCATCGGCTTTAGGAGGTTGGCTGCATCCATTCCACCTTCACCGGTAGTACCAGCTCCCATGAGCAGATGGATTTCATCGACGAAGAGGACAATCATCTCCTTTGACTCTTCAATCTCCTTCAAGACACCCTTCATTCTCTCCTCAAACTCTCCTCGGTATTTGCTGCCTGCAACCAACGCACCCACGTCAAGCGAGAGCAGTTTGCAAGCAGCTAAGTTTGCAGGTACATCAGCATCGACGATTCGTCGAGCTAGACCTTCAACAACTGTGGTTTTTCCGACACCCGGCTCTCCAATGAGGACTGGATTGTTCTTCGTCCGCCGCGAGAGAATGCGGATGACTCGTCGAATTTCTTCTTCTCGGCCGATGACAGGATCAATCTTGCCGTCTCGTGCCATCGACGTCATATCAATTGTAAACCTCATCAGATTCTCGTTCGCTTGTTCTGCATCTGCCGTCTTCGAATCTACCCTCTTAGTGCCACGAATTTGTTGTATAGCCTGATCGATGAGGCTCGTCTTTGGAATGTTGGCATCCGCAAGGCACCGCTGTATGGCGGGGTCTTGCACCATGGACTGTATGAGATGGTCGACTGCAATGTAGCTGTCTTTTTGCGTCTTGCTCAGCTCGTTCGCCGCCCGTAACACTTTGGTGAAGGCGGGCGAGACGGAGACGTGGTCTGGAGGAGGCTCTTGGCTGGGTAGTCGAACCAAAGCCTTCTTCAAGGCTCGGTCGAGTAGCTGAGGGTCGCCATGAGCCCGCTCGACGACCTGCTTGAACAGCGGTGCGGTTGATTGTGCGTGTGTTTCGTGGACGGTGGTTTGCTGGTCTTTCGAGAGGTCTGGAGGGGGGTCGATTAGGGAGACGGCGAGATGAATGGGTAGGAGTTGTGAGTGTGCATATTGCGTTGCGAGTTCTTGGGCGTCTGCGAGGGCTTTCGAGGCCCGATCTGTGAATTGCATGTTCGAAGCCATGATGTATGACTCGATAAACTCGACTTTTAGGTATTAGGAACTCGAGCTGCTATGTGAGCGCAGAGTTTTGAGTGTTTTGAAGTTTGTTAATGTGTAGTTGAAGAAGACAAAGCAAACAAAGAATAGAAAAGGCGTGAATTAATTTATAGGTTAAGGCAGGGGGGATCCAAAAGCCATGGAAGCAGCCAGCTCAGTCGGGAGAGGTCGAGTTATGTCTCGTTATTTGGAGATTCTGGTAGAAGCTTCTCGTGCATTCCGCTCACCGGAATTCGTGCCCCTCCCATACGTCAGGGCAGTGGAAAGCTTGCACGGGCGGCTAAGCCTGAAAGATGGTTCACACCCTAGCACGTTCCACCACACTTACCCGTCTAGTCTATGGCTCGCCAACTTTCCTGCCTCCACAGGAAACCACCCACTGCTACCACAATGCCACCCCCGCTGCCACCCCCGTTGCCACCCCATGGAACCAACGGCTGTGGCGGATTGAATTGAATTGAATTGAATTTATTTATAGACATCTTGCGGGTGCGAATCCCATGTGTCTCCCAACTCCCATGAACCCGAGGTACGAAGTACCGCAGGGTTCAGGGAGTCTTTGCGAACGGTTCATCCCTCATTACTTTCCCCGTAACTCCGAAATGACCCCCTTTACTTCTGTTGCTAAACAAACCTTTATGATTTCCATTCTTTGGATCCGTTACCCTCCTGGGTTCGGTCGTCCGTTCTGCCAATTTTACCTTTGCTTGCTTATGACCCTACTCCTGTAGTCCCCTCTGTATGTTTTCGCCTCCGGACAGGACCATTCTTGGCCTGGTCGGTGGTAACCAACAAAATCCACCCACTCGGTGAGAATATTGATTCCTTTGCCGCATAAGAACTTCAACCTTTCCTTGACCGGTTTGCCACTTTTGTGCTTCCGGATGTTATCGTAGTCAGCGTCTTCCTGCCTTCTAAGGGCCGTCGGGCACCTGTAGAAGTGGAATCTGCTCTTGTTTGGTCTCCCGCATATGCACGAGGTTGGCCTGTCGATGTAGTTGAACCTGTCTAGGTAAGGCTTGAAGTTCCCGTGTCCTGACCGGATAGATAGGACCTCTCAGACGACGCCTCTATTCTTATGCCTGACTTTCGGGTGGGTGAGGTCTACCCCCAGCATCTTGTATGAGGTTGGGCGGTCGCGCTCCTACTCTTCCTTTTGTCTCTGCACCTTTCTCCTCTTAACTTCTTCTTTAAGCTAGGCTTGTGTGGCCCAGTCCCGAGTCGGTTCCCCTCTGGTGAGGTCTATTTCTTAATTAATTTATTGGAGTAACTCCCCCCAATTCTTAGAGATATCTACTTCCTTTTCCAGTATTCTGACCTCCCATTCCTTGTTGGTTAGAGCTTTCCTCGCCTCTATACACGCCGCGCTGGAGGTTATGCTTCTGGACTTGCCTAGTACCTCGTTGGCCACCCTGGGGTTTGTCGTGTGAACAACCAGTTCTCTGGTGTTATGTGTGGTAAACCCTAATCCGCATGTTACTTTATTTAGGGCTTCGATCTCAGCGTCGATTGCTATGGCCTTTTTCCCGCAGTTTACAACTCCTTGGATAACTATTATGGCGGTGTGGTTTTATATAAAGTACATGTCTAGCATGCCTTTGTCTGTCTTTTTGGCTCCTACATATGCAATCTTGTCCGTGTAGGCCGCTTGTATGTAGGTCTGAATGTGTTATAACATTAACTTGATTCGTCTGGCCACGTGGTTTTCTAGACTAGAAGGGGTCTCGGCGCACGAGGGTTCTCTTTTGTCTTCTATCCAGAACAGTGCTTTGTTCACCGACCGTTTTTTCCCGAGGGTCTTCCTGCCGACTAGGTTGTTGAGGGGGTGATCTGCCCTCAACCCCCCGAGCCGGAGGGAGTCTCTGTCCTTGAGTTCTTGTAGCCAGGTTTCCGCTGATGGGATTCCCGTCTCGAAGTCTAGCACCGCGTTCGGGCATGTTCTCGGGACCGGAAGGGCACTTCTTTTTACCTTTCTGATCGCTTTGTCGACTTGTTCCACGAGGTACCCTTGTCCTCTACTTTCGCCTTGCCACCACACCTCCGACCCGTATAGGAGCGAGGGCTGGAGTACTGCTCTGATCAATTTGACGTTTCCTTCCACCGACATCCCTTTGGTCTGTCCTCCGAGTTTCTTCAGGTAGCTTGAGATCATCTGGCTCTTGTTTGCCCTGATCTGTACGTGGTCTTTGAACTTGAGGTCCGAATTTAGCTGGACTCCCAGGTATCGTACTGAGTCTTTAGCCTTCACCTCCTTGCCTTCGATTAGGACCGTGGGGGTTTCCATGTTCTCTCTCTTCTTCTTGTTCAGCCCGAAGAGTATGAGCTCGTGCTTGTCCGGTTCGAGTGTGAGACCGTTCGACCTGAGTTCGGTAGCCAGTTGGTTCGCGTTTCTTTCTGCGATCGTGATGGCTTCCTCCGGTGTTTTTGCCGCTCCGATGACTGCACAGTCGTCTGCGTACGCATATCGGTCCTTGTTCCCTCTGAAGCTCGGTGACAGCAGAAGTGAGAATGCTAGTGGTGAGAGGGGGGATCCTTGTGGCACTCCGTAACTGAGGTGGATATTGTCCCCTTCCGTTTGGTCCCGTCTCGGCTTGATTCTTCGGTCTTGTGTAAAGTCGAAGATCCACTGCGCGACGCTTTCGGTCACTCCTAACCTTCTTAGGACGTTGAATAACGCTGCTGGGTTGGCCGCGTCAAAGGCTCCACGAACATCCATTAGTATAACCGCCAGATACTCCTTTCTGATTCGCGTGTATTCTATTCTGTCTACCATGTGTCTGGCGAGGTCTACAGCGCTTCTTCCGGGGATCCCTCCGGCTTGTAATGGTCCGAACCAGCTCCTGAGTACTCCTTCATTGGCCAGTCTTTTTGCTACCGCTCTTTCCAGTCCTTTGCCCAGGACTGACAGAAGTGCGATGGGTCTCCATCCTTTGGGGTTGGACGTTTTCTTCCCTTGCTTTGGTATAAGGGTCACTGTGCTCTCCTTGAACGGGTGCACGCCTTTCCTCAAACATTCGTTGAAGAGGGAGGTAATATTGTTCTTTTCATAGTCCCAGACTACTCCTAGTGCTGGGGCTGTGATACCGTCCGAACCGGGGGTGGTCGACTTGACGTTTACGGTGGCCTTTCTCACTTCCTCTGTCGTAAGGTCCTGCCAGTCTAGTTCGTTGCATGCGACATTGTTTTCCTTTGGGATGTCGACTTGCTCTCTGAGTAGGAGGGTCTTTGCAATTTGTGTGACGCTTTCTTCCTGACTCAGTTCTTCGTACCCTTCCAAGGGTGGGGGTTGCAATTTTAGTGTGTTCTTCCTCCGCTTCGCCATTTTGAACACTTCTTCGTCCGTTTTCGCGTCGTTGACTTGTCTTTGCCAGAACGCTTGTTTCTTCCTCCGGACGAGGCCTCTCATCCTCCTCCTTTCCTTCTGTGTAATTTCGTGTCTTCCGGTGTACTGCCTTTTTGCGTCTCTGAACCTGCTGACAGCGTCCCGGAGTTCTGCGTCCCACCAGGGGTGTCTCACCGCCCCTGCTTTCTTGATGCTTGTGCATTCCATCATTGCTTGTTGGATGTGTTTTTGTAGTGAGCACATCTTCTCGGTGATATCGTTACTGGGTGTTGGTGTCCACTCGGTGTAGACATTCCCCAGGAGTTCTAGGTCGGGTTTTGTTCTGACTGTGCTTCTTCTGACGGGGCTTCCCGGGATGGACGCCACTATCGGTAAATGATCGGAACCGCAGTCCAGGTCTTCTCTGACCTCTGCGGTCGTCCCGACAATGTCGGTGATGACGAAATCAAGTGTACTTGACCCTCTAGTGTGTCTTTCTGTGTCGTTGACGACTGTGAAGTCCGAGCACCACTCGTAGAAGTCGTTCATGTTCTGTCTATGGGTGTCGGTGTCTAGCCCTAGTCCTACCTTGTTAAAGTCGCCTGCTATGAAGCTTCTTGTCCCTGGTAGAATTCGGAAGATTCTTTGAAACACAGCTCCTTCTGTGTTTTGGTGATTTGGTCTGTAGACATTATGAAACGTTACCCCTCCTTCTGCTTTGACCGTGGTGACGTCCGGGCAGTTCTGATCAAGCGACTGTGCTTTGATGTCTTTCCTGATATAAGTGAGTGTTCTTGGTCTCTCAGTCCAGTCTGAGACTGGTTCGAAAAGATTGTAATTTGGATGTGACATGGTCCACTTTCCGATTGTTGTGTATATCGCGGGTTCTTGTATCATTACAACCTCCGCGTTTATGTCCCCAGCCGTTGCGAGTGTGGCGACGTGAGTGTCGCCATTCTTAGCAACGTTGTATATCAGTATGTTCTTGTACTGCATTTAGTTCTGGGTTGCCGTCTGTTCGGCGGGTTGCTTTCCTTTGGCTTTTGACTTCCTGGTCGCAGCTGCTTTGGCTGCCCTGAGTCGATCCAAGTTTTGTTTTCGAACTGTCTGTTTGGTCCAGAAGTTCGGGAATGTCCACCCTTGTGGGGACCATCTTGGTCTGAGTGGGCACGAGGGGCTGTCTCCGGGGTGGCTACCAAAGCAGCCCGCACATTTGATCGAACCCTCACAGTTTGTGTGTTCGTCTCCTGCGCATTTGACGCATCTGGGTCTTTCCCTGCACATGCCAGGGTGGTATTGTTTGCAGTTCCTGCAGAAGCTGGGTTGACCGCGGTCCCCAATCTGCTTGAACCCGATTTTTCCCCCAAAGAGTGCTACGTGTCCCTTTGGTCCGGTTCCCTGTGCGAAAAACACTATGACATTGCATAGGTCTTCCTTTTCTTTCAGTGGTGAGATGATCACCTTTTTCAGTTCTCCATTCTGGAGATGGGTTTTGTGTCTGAGGCGTAGGTCGTGCACGATGTCTGCCTCATTCATGGTGACGGCCGCGCCGTCAATGTATCTGGTCAGGCGTATCCCTCGTGCGATGTACCTGTCCCATTTTTCCGCCTTGTCTGCCGTTTTAAAACCAACGGCTTTTTGGATCTCCTCGAGTTTCGATTCGATCTTGTTTTGCCAGGTCACGTTTTTGACGGAGATGGCGAGTCCGTTTCTATTTTTGGACACCTTAAGGATGCCCGCGTTATCATTGCCGAATATTCGGCGGATGTTTCTGTCAGCCACGACTTCGTCGGGGCATGACCCTTCTTCGAACCTTAGGAAGACTCGGAGGTCTTTCTTCGGTTTGGATTGCGTGATTTCTTTCTTGTTGGCCTTGGCCAACTCTTTGTTGTCTTGTGGCCAATATTTTCGGCCAACGACTTTGGTCCAGAGGGTTCCTTTCTCCAGACTTGATGTGACTGCCGTCACGAGTTTCTCGGTCGCCTTTTCCTGTTGGCTGAGGCGAGGTTTCATTTGTTGTTGGCGCTCAGTTAGCGCCGGTGCCGGGGGGCCTTGGGAGCCTTGTCCACGCGTCTTGTTGAGATTGGCCGTTGCCGGGGGCCTTACCTCGTCTTTGTTGTTCCCTTTTTTGGGGGTTTTCAGGATGTCCTCCATTTTTCCTAGGACTTGCTTGCCGAAGTCTTGGAGCTTCAGCCCGGTGCGTTTTTCCATCGCTGCGATGTCCGCGGCGATTCTTGAAGCGAAGAATTTTAGGTGTTCCGCAACCACCTTCTCCTTCTCCTCTTGCTCCTTTAGGGACTTATTTAGTCCCTTTTCTAGTGCCGAAGCTGGTGCTTTGGCCTTTTTCTTCTTCTGTCCGGCCTTGTCACGGCTTGGACCTGCTGTCCCTGTGTGTTCCGTGGTTTCCCTCGGAATCTCTTCATCGGCCATTTCCGCTTCTGGAGCTACGCTCTCGCGGACCGGTGGGTTTGTAGTTGCGGGTTGGCTACCGTTGGCTACCGTTGATTGTTGGCGAGCATGTTGCTCGCGTCTCTCCTGTAGGCGTCTTTGCCCTTCCTCGTAGACATCGATGTTGGCTTGTGATTGAGCCTGCGTCGGTGTCTTTTTGCTGAGATCTGGCAGATCTCCGGTGTATTCTTCTTGGGTTGCTTGAACGACAACCCTAGATGGTGCGTCTGGAGTTTGGCTCCAGTCTGTGCGGTCTCTCTGGGTTTGGACACCCAGCCCAAGAATCCTGACGTGTGAGGGGGTCATGGGGACCGGCGTGAACGGGGAAGCGCTCGGTCTGAATCTTTGTGTTTGAGGCGTCTTCGGCCTCTCTTCCGGATCCGCCTGCTGGAGCTCCGGGGTTTTCATCGTGATTTCCTCGTCTTTCTTGTGATATGCACAAATCCCCTTGCATATCTTTGACTTGCAGACCTCCACCTCCTTGCACCAGGGGTCTCCTGAAGCAAGGCTGCAGTCCGGGCAACGTCCCTCCTGCATCTTTAAGTGTACTCTCTCTTGTAAAACAGTGTGATAGTGATATTTTCTGTAGTTCAAAACGTGGGGTGGGGGCCAAAAAGTGGCTGTGGCGGATTGTTCACATTTACGTCCTACTTACATCTAACCTGCACTTACTAAGCCGCCGTCTCTCCAATAGTCGTACCTAGCAAGCTCCAGCAACTCCACCAGCTCCGATAGCTCCAATAACTCCAGTAACTCCAAGCGGCTAGCTCTTCCTCACATTTCACTAGCCCTTCCTGTTCATCAGGAACCTGCCTCTCCGTTTCCCTTCCGCCCGTTTTGACCCCTCTACTCTTCTTACAGCGAAGCTAAAACCTTCATGATAGAGAAAGCTTAGCAGCTGCCCTGATCATTACGGAGGTAGAACCTGGAGAGCTTCTTTTAACTGCTTCGATCTGTGTAACCGGATCCTGTTCCTGGACTTTACCCCGCAAAACAATTTTCCGAGTTTGGCTATGTCTTCACCACCGGGTTCCCCGCCTGCCCCAATTTTCTATAATAGAGATCAATTCTCCTCTAGGATGCCTTGCTTTGGAAAGTTGTCTTTTCAGTTTCCTTCTGCAAAATGGCTGTAATTCTTGGGTTTGCTCTGCTTTTCGCGAGTATATCGCTCGCAACCTCTCCTAATTCTACCACTCCCACTTCAACTGTTTCTGGAAGTACACAAACATCAAGCAATGGCGCCTTTGTGACTAGTATGGAGCTGTCGGTTGAAGGTAGGCCTTCTTAATGTGTCCTACATCCAACGCTTTTAGCTATTTCAATAGAGTTATAGGTCCCTTCTTCAACTTAACAGTCAAGAAAGACATTATTTCGCAATTGCTTTTACCTAGCATTTCATTTCATGATCTATAATTCTTGTCGTTACCCGTGCTTCTCCTAGTTATCAGACTTGCTAGCAAGCAAGCCAAGCTGGCTTGAATCCGTGCGTGAGGGCGCGCAGAGGTCGACTTATGGTACAAGCTTGTATGCAAGGCCGCTAAAAAGGTTCGTGGAAGTATGCAGGGTACTTAAATTAATCTATGCACACTCTCTCGCACGGATCAAAGCCAACTTAGCTTGCTTATCAGCAAGTCTGATTGTGGTTCTCTGGTGAATTTCCCAATGGATGTCACAAAACGCCCTTTTATATCCCGTATTAACACAAGATTCCTAATTCTCACCGCTCACCATCGTAAAACTGTTCCTTTGCTCCCTAATCTCCCACCATGAGCTATCTTATCAAGATATACACTAATCTCTCCAGACCTCTGGGATATGTATGTTGGTCCTGTGTCAACTTTTTCAATCAACACCACAGTAGAAGCTACCCTAGTACCGTCGAGCTCATTGATCCCTCCGCCTACATTATACTATCCACCATTCCCCACCGGTCAACAAATTGCACTCCAATCAAAGAATGAAAGCTGGAAATTCCCAAAGGACTTTTGGTATGGTGTTGCAAGCGCTGCTTATCAGGTCGAAGGCGCCGTCAAGGACGAGGGTCGTGGGCCTAGTATATGGGATGTCTTAACTCATCGAGTAACGAACTTCGTTGCCCACAACGACACTGGAGACATTGCTGATAATCACTACTACATGTACAAACAAGGTTAGTCTCAGAAGCGTCGCTACCTAAACATAGGATTTCTTAGATGGCTGCTGGAAGCTCTGCATGGTAACTAACCGCTAACATATCCAAAGATATTGCTCGCATCGCAGCTATGGGCATAAAAGCCTACTCTTTTTCAATTTCTTGGTCACGAATCCTACCCTTTGGATCAGGCGAAGTCAACGAAGAAGCACTGAAGCATTATGATGACCTCATAGACACCTGTTTGCAATACAATGTCATTCCCATGGTCACTCTCTACCACTGGGACATGCCCCTATTCCTCCAGAACACCTACGGCGGCTGGCTCAGCGACCGCATCATTGATGACTTTACCGAATACGCTCGTATAGTCTTCACGCGCTGGTCATCCAAAGTATCGCACTGGTTCACGCTGAACGAGCCCATCGTATTCTGCAACTTCTACCCCCTTCCCGCCAACACCTTCAAAGCGACCTCAATCCCCCCCAAACAGCAGCCATTCGTATGCGGCCACAACGCGCTCCTCGCCCACGCCTCAGCCTACCACGTCGGCAAAAGCCTCAACAGCTCCCTAACCATCAGCTTCAAGAACAACGGCGGCTACAAGATCCCGCTAACCGACAGCGCCGCCGACCGCGAAGCCACGCAGCGCGCCTACGACTTCAACGAAGGCTGGTTCGCCAACCCCCTCTTCCTCACCGGCGACTACCCCACCAGCATGCAGCCCTTCCTCTCCACCTTCCTGCCGCCCTTCACCGCCGCCCAGAAAGCCGCGCTGAACGGCAGCGCCGACATCTTCGCCCACGACGCCTACACCTCGTCCTTCTACTCCGCCCCCACCGACGGCGGCATCCCCGCCTGCACCGCCAACGCCTCCCACCCCCTCTACCCGGCCTGCTACAACACCACCAGCGTCTACGCCACGGGCTGGAACATCGGCCCCGCGGCGGACCCGGCCGCCGCCTGGCTGAACTGGGCGACCGACTGGGTGCCCGCGTTCCTGCGCCACGTGCAGGCGACGTGGAAGCCGCGCGGCGGGATCGCGGTGTCCGAGTTCGGGTTCGCCGAGCCGTTCGAGGCGCTGAAGTCGCGGCCCGAGGACGTCGCGTTCGATCCCGTCCGCGCGGCCTACTATCGCGCGTACTTGGAGGGCGTGTTGATGGCGGTGGGTGAGGGCGTTCGTGTGGTCGGGTGCTTGGCTTGGAGCATTTTTGATAATTTGGAGTGGAGTAGTGGCTATACTGTTAAGTTTGGCGTGCAGGTGAGTAGAGGCTTTTGTGCTGGTTCCCCCCTTTCCGGCTTCTGGCGGGGCGGGTTCGGTGTGGAATGGATGCTGAGTAGAGTGATTTAGTACGTCAACTTGACGACGCAGGAGCGGTTCTACAAAGCGAGCTTTTTCGAGTACGTGAATATGTTCAATACATATCAGGAGACGTAGGACGGAGCTTAGCTTTGCCGATATCGTGTCGTGGATGTTCGAGTCGTTCCTCGGATATTGAACTTAACGAAGAAAGGGTTTTGCTAGCTGGAAGAAAGACAGGACTGGTCGGACAAAAACGGTTGATGATCACGATATAAAGCACTGGAAGAATTTATAAATACGTAGAGAGAGATAGGCTTAATTGTCACTATCGACCTAATCTAGATAGACGCTAAGCTATTCCTGTCATGCCTCCCTCTCTCCACATTCCACGCCCGCCATTTTCCCGCTTCATCCCCAGCCATCTAACAGAAGACCGCCCATTGAAGGCTGCTCCAGTTCAAGAAACAACCAATAGGCCGTCTTAAAACAAAGAAACAAAAATTCTAAACCGAATAGGCTCGATAAGTCAAAAGGGATACATGTAAAAGGCGGGGAACTACAAGACTGGGAATCTTTATGAAGGGTAAGAAAATTAAAAAATCCGGGATGACGATGGATGACGATAATGAGAAGAAAAAAAAAACATGTGGGGGGTTTATCTTTGGTAACGACTTTTCTAATCTTTCGAGAAGTCGAACCTTACATGACCTTGGGGCATACATGACTCTTATGGAGTGTGGTGCTCGGGGTTTGGTGGTAGTGTTATGGAGTGGTGCACGATATCGCAGGGGTTTTTTTTAGTGCTATGTCGATTTGATTTTCACATCAGTTCGACGTCGTGCTGGTGCTTGGGGTCGGATTCGGGGTTGGGAGGGTGCTCGATGCGAACCGGAGAGAGAAGGCGGGTGTGTGTTGCCGGGATACTTGATGCGCCTGATAATCTTAAAAGACTCTCGTGCGGGATAGGTACTTTGCGATTCGGGGTGCTGAAGGGGGGTGGTTGGCGGATCGGACGCCATCGCAGATAACCAAAAAGCTTGTCGGCAGGCTTAGGACACAGAACCTTGGAATCAACTAGGAAACGCAAGGAACTTAGCCCACGAAACTAGCCCAGCGCAAGCATATGAGACTGGGTAGCTTCTATCAGCACCGAGATGACTCGTTCTTGTGTATTCCGCATGCTACGCTGACCCAGGCGCCGGGAGGTAATTTTTCAAGTGCTGGAACTATCAAGCCATCTGGCCAGCACCTCCACCTTTAGATAAGAATATGGTTAGTATATATTCGGATATGCTTCCCAGGGGCCGTCTCCTACTATCGTAGCATCAAGGCTCCAGTGTCGTCTCGAGGGCTGAGGTACATACCAATCTGGCGTTTGATTTGCTCACGGGCCCAACGGGCTGTATCCTGAGTTCGAGGCTGGAAATCGCGGTTTGCCCGAACCTCCCTCGCCATGGCAGTTAGCCAGTCTGCGCGGTAGAATTCTGTAAATTCGCCCTGAGGGAAAGCATCCGCGAGATCACTGGTCATTGTTAGTATAGTCATTAACAGCTTATACTATCGCAGGACCACTCACCCAACTACTCCTAGAGATGATCGCAATAGGGCTTCTGTGCGGCTTTGTTCTGTGTATACAGAGTGGAGGAGCTCGAAAATTGATTGGACATATGGCATCAATAATTGCGCTATTCCAAGTCAGCGTTAATCAACGGAGGATGCATGAGAATAATTAAGGAATATAGCAAACTTACTCTTGCCGCTTGACTTCATGGCAACAATAGCTCCGTCCCAAGCGTCCATAATGCCTTCGCGGAGAGATATGACGTAGTCTAACATCTCGTAGGTGATTTCCGGAGTCATTGGTATGCTAGCAGCTTGTTGCAGAACTTGTGCTACAACAGGAAGATAAGTCTCGAAATGACCGCCGATTGCCTGCGCAATATCACCGAAGCATTGAAGGATAGCAGGCTTGAACTGGTTGCCTAGGGCTTGACTCTTCGCATTGTTAGTAATTATTCGCTAGTTGGGCGAAGATAGAGTCACTCACTCTAAGATTGTTAAGAAGATAGTTCATAAAGGCATCGCACCACGGCTGCACCTTCTCACCTAATGATCGCGTAATGTCGCTTACGAGACCAATTGCCATGGCACAAAGGCCTGGTTCTTCTTGGTTGCCAAGCGCATTATATAGATAAGGCACAAAAGCCTCCATATACTTTAGGAAGTCCTCTTCAAGGGAGTTGGCGAGCGCTCCAATCGCCGCAAATACAGTATCAGGGACACTAGATTTTCCACCAACGGAGTTGAGAAGCTGGAGGAGAATCGCCATGATGCGATCACCTTGCGGCTTAATTTCTGCCTCTAGCCGTTGGACGATGGCCTGCGTCGATGTTAGTGGGTTGTCCGTAAAGCACGTCGAAGAATCTTACCATAACTACGCTAGTCAAACTTGTTTGCATTTCTTCTAGGGTTAGCTTGTCTTCTACGCTGACTACTTGTTGTTGTAATTGGATAGTTTTCTCTAAACGTTCAAGGATCACATTGGACAATGTTGCAACGAAGCCAACGCTGTCGTTAGCAGCATTCGTGACAAAGGCGTTAAGCACCTCGTAAGCCGCAGTTCGCAATTGATTGTCAGCATCATGCCTACTCAAAGTCAGTATGTGAACGAGAGCCTGTCGATCCGTGTTGCCTACCTCTCCGTGACTTGAAGTAGATGGGTGACGCTGGCCTGGAAGTGTGCTGAAAGTGGGTTTTCGTTGCAACCCGGGTCACCAGCAAACCGATCCGCAAGGTTCATCAGGGCCCAGCAACAAGAAGACGCCATCTTTGGGTGGCTTGACAAGCCAGTGAAAAGTGCGGAGATCAAGGATGGGAGATGAGTCTGAGCATCGATAGACTCAGAAGAAGCCTCGCAGATGCGGCCGAGAGCGTAAGCAGCAGAATCCTTTACTTGAATCACTTGATCATCCATCATTCCAATCAACACAGGCAGAGCTTGCTTGACAAGGGGATCTAGGATTTTCTCTTCGGGACCCTCCATAATGGCGCCGAAAGCAGAGACCGCTGCGTCACGGAAATGCCAATCTTCTGATCGAAGGTTCTTCTCCACAAAAGCAAGAACGGGCGGAACGACGGCACTGCCGACAGTTTGCGCCCAAAGCTGCAAGCACTGGTAGGCGGCACGCGAGATATTGTATTCATCATCAGCAGCATCTTCATCCTGTTTCGCGAGGAGTTCGAGTAGAACCGGCACAACCTCTTGTGTTGCTACCCGAGCAAAGTTGAAGTACTCCCTCAACTCGGTAGATCCTTCGGCTTGAGCCTGTTCTCATATTAGCGCTTTAAGCCTATAACCACCGGGACGCTCAAATAACTGAGGCTTCTCATAGGGTCTACACACCTGTGTGTTATCATCTTCAATTGAGATCTCTTCCTCACAAACAGTGCACCAGAATTCCACCGCAAGTTTAGCGACGTCCTCCTCGTCGCTCTTCATGCCCTGGATTGTAAGGCCGAAAAGAGCCTTCTCCATATAGAATCGCATCTTATCGTAGTATAAGCCCATGATCCTATTCAAACAGCCGTATGCGCCTTGTTGGATACGGTTATCGGCGGCTTGGGTAGCCTCGCATATAACTTGCATAATGTAGTTACGTTCGCCTTCATTCTCAAAATTGGTGCGAACAAATTCAAGAGAGTCACTAAGAGCTGAGATGGCCGCGTTTCGCACGTCATCGTTAGTTTCCTCCTTGCGCGCTCCTTGGACGACGGCAGTGAGAATAGCGTTAGAGTGTTGCGCAAGGCTATCCCGTAGTTCCACATCCTCGGTATCACAAATAAAACCGATGGTTGTCAGAGAGGCTTGCTTCTGATGATCCACGCCTTCTCCAACGTTGTTTACCAGTGTTTGCATAAGCTCTGGCCACATATTACGGGGTATCTCAATAGCGGCAATGGAAGCAATGAACTGCGCCGACGCGTGGCCGGCCCGAGAATCATTTGACGAAAGCGTCTTCAACGCGAGTGCCTTGACCTGCGTCTTGATGCTGGGATCTACTTGTGAGAGCCATCGTTCCTGAACCTGACGTAACCGGGCGTATTCGCGTGCCGAGAAGGCATTTTTGAGCGCGAGACCGGCGGCGGTTCTGATGTGAGATTGAGCCTGTTCGTTGGCAAGCTCTTGGGCGAGGATAGTGAGATATCCGGCCTACGGTGAAGCAGGATGCGTCAGTGGGCCTGCCTGATTTTGTGCACGGGGTAGCCTTCCAGGCCAGGTAAACTCACGAAATCGGCCTCGGCGGCCTGTGTAAGCTGCAATTCAGCATTTTGACGGATTGTAGCATCTGCAACGGGTCAGCAAAAGCCGGTGAATAAATCAAGAAGCTCGCAAATTGCAGAACGCACCGGGAGAGAGTGTCCCCTCCAACACCTGGGTAACATCCATGATGGTAGGAGGGTTGGTTGAAAGGAAAAGGAGCGGTGTGGAGCGAGTACTAAAGGCGTGTTAAGAAGTCGGAATGATTTGAAGGGCGGGTCCGTAATGGAGAAGGGCGTTGTTTATGGAGAAACTCGTGGGAGAGCGTGTCCGGAGGGAATTTGAAGCGAAAGTCGAACGTCAAAAGGGCCCAAACACGTGAATTGTAAGGATGCCTATTTCCCGAAAAAGAGCACGCCAAGGCGGTCTTCTTCCCAGGCACAAAGGCTTGCGATCTCTCGCTGTGGGTGAGGCAAACTGCACACACGGTAAAGCTGGAATATTCTGGAGCGGATCGACGTCAAGGCAGCGGCAGGCACGGCTGGTGAGGTTTTGGTTGGAAGAGCAGCAGAGAAGCTGGTCGACGGCACCTGGATTGGCTCGCTTGCGCCAAACCTTCACCAATGCTCTCCCAGTGCTCTCCCAGTGCTCTCCCAGTGCTCTCCCAATGCTCTCCCAATGCTGTCCCAATGCTGTCCCAATGCTCTCCCAATCCTCAAGCCTTTTTACTGACCGCCAGGCCTTGTCGGGAGCTGCCTGTGTGCCCCGTGTGCCCGGTCTGCTCCATCTGCTCCATCTGCTCCATCTGCCCCATCTGCCACTCACCCGTAGCCTGAGTAATGTAAGTAAGCATTCGCCTGTCGACTATAGTGCAGCATTGAAGGGCGAACCGCGACGCTTCCCGACGCTTCGCAAATAGCAACATTCACTGTGATTGGGTGCCACCCTTGCAACACTGCTCTTGTGCATATCGCCGCCAAGTTTGAGAATTCTATGATATGTGAGACAAAAGTATCCACCGTCTACCGACTCCCATGCTACTTCCGGCGACTTGACGCATCTCTGGTCACAGCGCTGCGAGCGCATTTCGCCATCAAGCCTATTTGTATATATTGTACCCGCAAAGTATCTATCGCTCAAACACGCACCCTATATATGCCCCACCAAACCAAATTATACACATACTACATGTGAAGCCACATTTCAAATCTTCTCCCAAACGCCATCCATGCAATGATGCCCTTAAACCTTACATGCGGCTTCTCGGGTTGTTCGCTTCCTGCTTCCTCCAGTCCCTGAGCTCTCTCGTTCCCATGCTGCCCAACCCACCTTCACACCTCCGCTCCCATCCTCCAAGCCGCACAACGAGCGTGGTCGCATTGTCTGCATCCGTTGCAACTTCTGTCGCGAAGCTGGTGACATCTCGAGCGCCTTGCTCCGGCGTACGTGCTTCTTTGACAATGTCTACGATCTCTTGGTCACTAAGAGGGCCCGAGACTCCATCGGAAACCAGAACGAGGAAAGAGTATTCTGCAGGTGATAATTCGATGCGTCGAATCTCAGGCTCGGCGGACACACCAATGCGCTTTGATGCCATGTCACCGAAGGCGCGAGTGTTTGCAAGTCCTGAAACCCGCTCTTCGCCAAAAGAGTCGGTCACAAAAGTTGCTGCATATCGTCGTAATCGAGTGGCTTCTTGCGGGAGCGAGGGATGATGGTTGGAAGTCAAGGGAACAGCAAGGCCTGTGGCCGTGGTGCAAAGGAGGATCCGAGTGTCGCCGACATGAGCGGTGATGATTGTGGAAGGAGAGGCGGGATGCCAGAACGGCGAGGGAGTAGGCGTTGACACAAGTGCAATACTACACGTGCTGCCACCTTTAAATCGTTTGGGGCCACCTATGCTTTTACTCGCTTTGGAGGGATGACCAAGAATATCGTCATCGTTAATCGCGCGATCAGCTAGGACTGGGTCTTCATCCTGCTTTGCGACCTGTGCAGAGACAAAGTCGTAGTCTGCTTTCAGGAACGCATAGCTTAGCACCGTTTCAATGCCAATGCCTTCCCTACTATCGTCCGAGAGACTGGAGTGTTTAAGCTGTTTTTGTTTAGTTGATTCGTCCTCTAAGATATGGCCCTGCCCGCCTGCTGATATTGAAAAGTATTCTGGCCTGAAGCGTCTGAAATAACCGCCCACTAGCTCCTTCCAAGAAACGACGAGAGAGCGTTCCAAGCACTCCGCTTTACGAATACTATCGGATTGTTTCAGAGGCGGAAACCCTTCTGGCGGAGGGGTCTGGTCGTCCGTGCCACTGGGCGGTTTCTCGCCGGTACCTGGCCTTGGTGGTTTAATTGGTGTGGTCTCCGGAGATTTATGAACTTTCACAGCATTCAGACTATGTTTGCCTGATGCCTCTCTTTCAGCGACGGAGTTACGCTCATCTTTATCACCCATACTACTCGGCCAGCCCATGTATGTTTCCGGCTTCCCTTTTCTCTTGAGGCTACTCTCCAGCTCAAACAGCCTTGCACCTCGTTCCACATACTCATGCAATTGTTCCCTCAAAAAGCCGCTACACTCACTCCCGCCATGCCCATCAAACACGCCAAAGTAGAAAACCTGAGGATCTCCACTAGGACTATCAGCCGGAGTTATGTCATTGCTCGCGTCCCCCTTTTTATTCCGTGTAAGCGATATCGGTCTCCTCTTTGCAAATGCCGGGATTTCGATTGTGCCAGCCTGGTAACTGTCCTCGTTGTACGGTCGGCTCCCTCTAGAAAGGGAAACTCCGAAATGATGCTTTGCATTCTTAATAGGTATGCGAACAACTGTCATCTCCCGAGACATTCCTACCATTGGGGGAGCCGCCGCAGGAGTTCTGTTGCTCTCGCGTGTGGTATGAGGAGTCGACTTGTCCCGGGGGAGTTTGTGATGAGGACCCCCGGCAGATCTCGCATCGGGATGGAGGGAAGAGGAGGGTAGGTGGGTTATAAAGTACTCGTGAAAGTGTCGACGCGGCCATTGAGCGCAGACGTCAGAGTGCGTTCTGCTGGCTCTAGAGATGCGGATTGGTAGAGTCCACATGCTTGAGCGGGCGACGAAGGACACATGATGCGCGTGAAGACTAGGGAGAAGTGTTATCTCATTACTTCAAGGACAGGATAAACAATTCCTGGAATTGGGCGAGATGGCTGGGTATGGACAGTTTGGTGTAGTTCTTGATCGCTTCCCCACACGCATCGGCAGATTGGCGGAGAAGCGGAGACGACCTCCTGCCTCGTTCGGGTATGCTCACGGATTTACTCAATACCAAGCTAGAATTTCTTAAATATTTTGCTATAAACAAAGCGCACGTTATTCCGGGCGATGGTGCAAAATACAGTGATTACTAGTGGAGTATATGCCCAATGGCCGGAGATGATAAGGTCGCCCAAACAAGCTCAAACAACCCTCCTGATAGGAAACACAATGAGGACAACAATTCAGAACCCTGAAAGGCAATGATCCTTCAGCATAGCCTGTAGCAGAAAAGTGAACAAATATCGGCTCGCTAGAACCCATCCATCTTACGTCCTAACTTTTATGAAGCATGAAATAGAATACAGAACGAAAGGATCTCCATCGGATGTTGCACCCAAACCCTCCTCCATTTTTACTACTCCAGAGATCACACGTACCTAGACAAAGACCAGATCCAAGTTTCAGTGCTTTCGCATGATAAGAACCTCCGAATGATGTACCAGGTCTGTGACAACGGCATTGCCGCTATAATCAACCTGCACGATGGCTGGCGAGATACCCAACAGCACCTTGAAGTTATCCGGATTACCCGAAACGTGCTTCAACGTGGTCTGAGGATCTCCGAGTAGATAGTGGTTGCGAACGACCATGTTGTCCTTCTGAAACTGGGACCCAGTGGCTGGGAAATTGAAATCCCACTTCTTGTGTTCTCTTCGCATCCGCATTGCGATACGATAACCTTTTACAACCAACTCCCGAAGCTCCTCAAATGCCTTTGTCCGATGGTTTTCGTGAATGATCGAGCTGAAGATATCCATGAGGCTATTAGTCAATTCTTCAGATTTGTCCTTTCTCCAATACCGATACTTTTCCTCCTGGTTCATTTCCTCGAATAAATTAACCTGGTCAGCAATAATAGAGCGCTTGACAGCAGGGTCTTGGGCCTGAGCAACAGCCTTGTTCCAGTGATCGACAAGCTCCATGTTCTTTTGATGCTTAAGGATATCGTAGGTCTTGAAGAGGTCCTCAGCCATAGTCGCTTCACCAATTTTGCGGTTAACAATGGCAGCAACAACAAAGCATCGGAGTTTTAGGTCATCAACAATGTCCTCGGAACCTCTCCAATTCCCCGTAACACTGGCTACAGCGCGTGCAAATGGATTCAAGGAACCCATCCTAGTTAGACTGAGTCTTGCATAACCTTGTCCCCACTTTTCAATCGATCCAAAATAGTCACTAAGGAGACCACGGTATGGTTGCTGCCGAAGGTCTGACGTTGGTGGGCTCTTCACTGGAGCAGTAGCTAAAGTCTTTGATTGCGAGCTGTGTACTACTGCTTTGAGTACAGGTGTCTCCGTGCGTATTGGAGGTTTATGTACGCTCAGGGAAGTGCTGGGGGTTTCAGCAAACCTTGAGAACGTTGGAGTCTGTGGTACGCCATGTTGAAACCCAGATATTCTGTGCCCGGAGTAGCTAGTCCCATTTTCGCCATGATGGTTGTGAGTGGGCGTGATTGGGACCGATGTAGAACGAATTGTCGCCTCCAACTCGTTCACTCTTCTCCACAGAGTATTCATGTTTGAGAGAGCTTCATCACGCTCAGCAATCAAGCTTTGAAACATAGTTTTGTAGGTCTCGAGTTCCTTCTCTGATGCAGCAGTTTTCTCGCTCAAGACTTCGAGTTGGTTTTGCGCCGCACCATATTTTACCGCAATATCCAAGGAACTCTGTACAAATGCCATGGTTTCATGATGACTAGAAGCATGGGGATCTGAGTGCAAGATTTGGTTGTCTAGATTCCTTGCAGCCAATGGTTCTGGTCGGAAGCCAGCAGATCCTGACCCTTCTATTACCATGTCGGCCCTACCCCCGTATTTCAATAAGGGATATGGCGAATCTTTAAGCAGTTGCTCAGGTAAGTAAAATTTCGATTTATGTTCATACGGCCGTTTATTGAACGAGCGGCTACCTCCATACGCATCCATCGACGCCTGCATTATCTTATTGAAGTCTTTGAGCGGTGATCCTGGGTTTTTGGTTGAACTGGGAAGCCGGTTCGAGAATGAAAGGTTAGGACCTTGAAAAGGCATCTCGCCTTTCTCATCCTTAAAATTATCAGGGCTGGGCCTAGTGTAGAACGGGTCCATTTGGTCAATCGTCGCTCGATGGAGGTTCTTGTCAGCGCTTTCATCATTGCGCTGTCCAAATCTCGATTGAAACTTGTCATCGCTGTTAGGACGACGGTTTGTATGGTTGTTGGACTTGTCTAGCCCTTTAATATGGTCGCGTTTAGCTTGCTGGGTTGGTGTCTTCGGGGATTGGATTTTGTTCCGAGCGCGCTGAGCGCTCTCTCCCCGATCAGCCATTGAGACAGAGTTTTGGGTCTGCACAATTTCCTGTATCAGAATCTGTGAAATTTGTCGCTGACGACCTCAATGCAAGATACTCTAAGCTGGAGTTAAAGATTGTTGGAGTCAATGGGAGGTTAAATGTAACAACCCAGGAGAACGAAGAACTGGCAAGGTCAGCCACCTGCTGCGTTCTTAACCAGGGAACGCGGCTTGACATAGTACGAGAATAATTCAAGAGGGCCTGCCGCATCTACGCATGACAAGGGGGCTAACCCTGTGATTCGATGGGTGAGGTGGAGAAGAAGGAGCCAGCATCAATGCGTTTGGATGCTTTAAGGTCGAAGGACTGCATTTTACTGGACGCAAACGCTTACCCAGGACGATAAACTAGCACTTTTGCAGACCTGCTTGCACAGATCCTGCAGTGTATCTCCACGATATGTGAGTGAAAAGTGTCTTGATAAACAGTCGGAAGAGAAAGCGCAACGCTTGGTTAGTGTCCTAACGCCTCCTCGATCTTAGTTAGAAAGTACAAAATTTGAGGCTGAGGCAAACCTACAGCGCTTCACTGACACAGCCAAAGTCGAAGCGTGATGGCTCGAGATCCTAGCGTACGATCAGCTGAAAGTGATTCCGAAACTCAAGTCAGTATGAAAACTAAGCCACTATACTACTCCACATGTGACCTTTAGCTGGATAAAGAAATTAGACGGATGGTAAAAGAAAGGAGTTGGAGGGGGGTGAGTAGGTCGGGAGCGAAGTCGGTGACTTATTTTGCTAGAACGTAGGCGAGAGCGTGGACGCTAAAACTAAAAAAATCGGCATATATGGTGAATCTACCAGGTGAAATTTCCATGATGCAACTGGGTCATAAAGGTAGTGACTGAGTGAATGGGCGGATGGAGAGCGGCCCAACTTTTCGGCAAGCAGACCCAAGGAATGAGCGTGATAGCTGGAGAAAGTCTGCGAGATAGAAACATACATCCGCCTAAAATCACCAGTCATAAGGGCAGTACGTACTGTGCAAATTTGTGCGAAAATTGCCATGTACCTCTGACTTTTCTTTGTTCATATTAATCAAAAGATCGTGTTTCACTTTTGTTATTGCCGTCATGCCTTAACTCCGCGTATAAAGTTTATTCCGGAAACCATCGATTGGTGGCTGTATGAGGGGATAGATATTCGTTTTGGCCTGGTGGTACCCTCAGCGGTTGCTAGCTTCCCATGCGGTCATCGGAGATATTCCAGAGGCGACTAAAAGAAACTAAGATGTATTGGCATGGATGGTATTTCGACGGGGTTCGGTTGATGTCTGCGAGAATTATCGCTACGGAGTGACGCTGGAGAAACGATCGTGATAGGGTTGATTGGCCAATATAGTTAGTGTTACTAGGGTTGTAACTGGATTCGCCCATGAGGTTAAAGTAGTGGATCAAGTTAAGCTATGTTAAAGTGATACTGGGAGGACTTTCGGAGTATCGTCCGTACCTAGTTTGTATCCAACTGATATTATTGAAAGATAAAAGGCAAGTGTAAAGCATAGACGTCTGGCACTGCTTCAATCATGAGTCAGGCTGTTAACTAAGCAGCAGACTATATAGGTAAAGAGGAAAAAACATTCTTGTATGTTAAATGAGATGAGGGATAGCAATGACGACCACAAGTGATGCTAATAATAGGATGGTGATAGTCTCAGGGAACTTATGGCAGGTATCGTAACTTGTAGGGAAGAATGGGCTGGCCTAGAATATAGATTCAGACTCCCCAAAGAGTTTGGATGCAGTGTAGAAGAACTTTTCTTGAAATGGAGCCGATGCAACCATTCTAGGACTTCGAATAGTGAAAGAAGATAGAGGCGAGCTCGGCCTTGAAAAGCTATTGAAGGATCGGTTTTTGATCTTCAAATTAGGTGAAGATGTAAGGTAAGGTACGCCAGATGCGGAGGGTCCTCAGACGAAGTTGGCGGTACTTTTTTAAGGAAGTGAAATTTGGAGGTCCAGAGTGGTAGGCAGAGGTTGATGATGTGCCGAGGTGTAAAGATGAGCTTTGATGTGATCCACTTGATGAAAGGCGTCTAGATGCCGAAGTGGATTGTGAGAAACAAGTTAATGTAGAGCAATGCTGGCCGGTGATTGTCAAGAGAAGGGAGGATGAGGTGACAGAAAGTCAGGGCCGGATAAGGTTATTAGAGCATGGTCAGATCCACTTAATGCAAAGAGATAGGTGGAGTTGATAGTCTACATAAAGGAAAAGATGGACGAAGGTATTGAGGTATAGTGAGGATGTGGTGGAGAGGTGCTGATTAGGAAGGGGCTATGTGGAAGTGGCGAGCTGATAGTTGAACGTAGTGAAGCAAGAAGAATGTAGGGAAGCAGTATAGAGGAAAGGATGGTTGGAAGTGTTGGAATACGAAGGGAGCGGTGAGGGGTGTCGGAGTCGAAGATGACGGCTCCCTAAGTGATGAGCACGCTGTCGTCACATTAGTAAGTAGTACGAAGACCATGAGGGCCTACCGGCGAAGGCACGATGCCTAAAGCCGGAGGTTCTGACAAAGAAACGGTAGTATTGATTGGAGGGAAGCTTTGGTGAGAGGAAGCCGGGAGTTTTGGTGCGTTATGGAGGCGAAAACCGAGGCACTACTCAGCATAAAATACAACGAACGCTTAGTGAAATCTACCAGTCAAATTGCCAGGATGACAAAAAGAATCATGAAAACTGGGATAGAGAACCTCTGGAAGACGTTACCATTGGAGAGTACGAATACGGGCGAAAGAATTTTCACTTTATTAGGAATAAAAGTTGTAATGGAAAGGTCTAAGATTACTCTTCCTAAAGACACTGAAGGGTAACTTATGTCATGAAAAAATTTACAAGCATCTTGCAGTTGTCACGCAAACCTTTCTCGCGGTACCATAGCTAGCTTTGCCAGAGGACAAATTCCATAAAACTAAAACGCAAAACTTTTAGCTGTTATCATCTCCAACAATCAAGGTCTACTGGTAGGGGAAAGGGGAAGGTACGCAGTAACGCTCTTTATATGTATCAAACGGAACATATATTACGATCAGCAGAGTCGAAAATCAGAAGTGGCGAATCGCAAATGGCGCATTGGGTAGCACTCGGCTGAGTGAAAGAGACGCGAGAATAACTGCTCGGAGGGTATTTCGACACACAAACCATTCAAGTAATAGAGGATCTGTTATGGCTCGTTAAATCAGAACTCCAGTTAACAGACTAGTTACAATGAACGAGTTCTAAAGTAAGAATCAGGGGCCCTCCGAAAATGACGCCCCAGGAGAACGCCAAGACGCCATAAGAATTTCCCGTATCGAATGTTACCTATAACAATGTGTAAGAAGGTGTTGTTAGATGGTTCTACCTACCAGCCATTGCTCTATGATAACGATAAGAATTCATAACCAGTCTACATCTCCCTTGTCGAAGCACGAGAGAAGAGACTGCTGTAGATCTTGTCCACGACTGGTTGAGCAGTAATGATTTTGCCACCAAAAAATCTCCCGTTGAGACCTTTGATCGCATTTTCGCCGCCCTGGACACGGTCAAACTTGAGGTATATGTCGCCTTGACTTGTCGGATCTAGAGCAATGTGAACGACGTGACCAAATTTTTCCTCACATTCGTTGCGAACGTCTTCCTCGAGATCTTTAATCCACGCCTCGCCTTCTTCCCTAAGTTGCCTGTTGGTATACTGTTCTAGGAGTTTAAGGGTTCTCACATACTGAGATGGGTCGAAACAATTCTTTAAGACCACACATCTGCTTGCCTGGCTTACTGTGACAGGCAGCGGTTTTACCTCAGTTCGAGGCTTAGGCACGTTTCGCTTATCTGCGGTACCATTGGTGCCGTTAGTTTCAGCTGGCTCATCTGTTCGGGCGAGTTTTCTCATTAGAGCGTCCCTGCTGTAATTGTTAAAATTAACGCCGGCAACGTCAGTGTCATCGAGGGCGCTTGCACCGCCGGCACCTTTGTCGTTGTCTCGGCCTCCAGCGCGGTCAAAGTTGCCACCAGCACCGCCTGCATGAGCACCGCGTCCGCCGTGTCCGGAAAAGGCAGAGCCCTGGAATGAAGGTTGGTTTTGACCTTGGAATCTCTGCAGCAAGTTGGCAGTAGACTCGGGAGTGAACTTATCGTTTCCGAGGCCCACACGGATCGGGCGGCCAGCGAGGTCAAAACCATTCATCTTCTCAAGAGCTTCCTTGGCTTGATTGGGGTCACGGAATCTGAATGCAATTGTTAGCAGCTCCATGTCTTACTTGACTGATTTAACTTACTGAACGAAGCCATAACCCCTGCTGCGACCCTGTTCCTCTTTCTGCAGCTGTACAAACTCCAGTTCGCCAAATGGCTCGAAGACATTCTGTAGATCGCTCTCAGTGATACTGAAGTGTATGTTACCAACATACAACCTGTGGAAGGGGACGCCACTAGCGGCGTTGCTACTGCCTTCGCCAGTCCGGGCTTGGCGATTCTTCTCAGCTTCGGTAAGCTGAGCAATGATCGGGATGCCTAGAAGCTTCTGTCCGGTAAGCTGAATGGCTAGAGGTACGGATTCTTCATCCTTAAACTCGACGTATCCAACACTAGGATGTTGTTAGCAAAGGACTAAGCTGATAGAAGAAGATACGCACCCTTTAGAACGACCAGAAACTCTGTCCTTAACAATCTGAGCATCCTTGACTGGGCCGACTTTGCTGAAAAAATCAGCCAGCTCCTTCGTCCTTAAACGGGCAGCGAGCTGTTGCACAAAAACCGTTCGCCTGTCACGTTCATCCTCGGTGAGTTGAGGAGTAGGGGACTTTCCATTTGTGCGTGGGCTTGGAGTGCGACGTCGGCTCTCACGGCCACGACCGCCACGACCAGAATATCCTCGATCCCTATCGCGATCTCGGTCACGATCATCATCACGCTCGCGCTCGCGTCGGCTCCGTCCAGTGGGTCGATAGTACCTATCACCGTCAGGGGATCTAGTCCTTGTCCGGGCGCGCCCGCCGCCACGATAAAAATCGCCGCCGGACGAGCGGTAATCTTCGCCGTCAGCGGAATCTCGATGGCGGTCACGACGATGGCGACGGTCGCTGTCGCGACTGCGACTTCGCCGCCTGGATCTATGACTGCCGTTTAGGCTGCCTCTATCACTTTTAGGAGACTTCATCTCCTCATCACCGTCAGCATCTTTATCACGGCGGCTGCGGTCGCGGCTGCGGTCGCGGCGCTTGCGGTCTCGCTCGCGATCTCGGCTTGGATCTCGAGGTCGTTCGCGGTCGCGACGGTCAGATCTATCGTTCCTATGTCGGTCATCACGATCTGTGGACGGGCGGGGCTCCTTGGTGTCGGGCGCGACGCCATTGGCCGTCGAATCAAGAAGAGCTTCGACGTCTAAACCTGATGACATGTTGGGTTGGAGGTTGTTCAAGACGTCAAGTCAGTGCGAGGAAGAGGTTCACTGCCTCAAGAGTCAGAGTCGGCGAAGTGAGTCGAGCAAAAGTGCGAACCCTTCAGAAAAGCCAGAGATTCCGAGTTTGAGAGGACACTGTAACTGTGAAATTGAGATCGCGTGCAAATTGTAGGTGAGAGATTGATTGAGATGGCTATGGATTGTAAAGGTAGTTTGGTGCTGAGCGGAAGATGTGGATGAGGAGAAGAGGAAGTGGCCGAAGGCGAAGTCAAGTTGTGGTCACCAATGAAAGCTTGGTGCGCTTTGGGCTTTGGCGCTAGAGTATCACGTGAACATATTCCTCGTTCCCCGCGGCTTCGCCATAAGTGGTGAGAATACCCTGCCTGCAGTTTGATTGCTTCGCATGAAGAAAAATTGTTGAATGTGAACCCAAAATAAGCGCTTTTGGTGAAAGCAAGACGGCGCTACCTATATCTTTTCATAATCCTCCATGCATCAGCGCTGGTTTTAGCCAAGAAATCCGATCATGATGTTTGGTAGAGTCATAGTCGTGTAAAGTGAAGGCTCAAGTTAAAAAGCGCGTCATGGCATATTAAAACATGGATAGCGTCATTGAAGTGAACAAGGCATGTGAGAAACTATGTACAGCAGCGTGATGAACTACAATTAATACTATGAATCGATTGAGATTGAGATGTGAGCCCACCCAAGCCATGCCCTTTTTCCATGCAAAACTCCCAAGGGACCTGTATCCAGCCATTGAAGCCGCCAAACGCCGTGGATACCTTGGTCTCCAGTACAATCAGAAATGCAACCCCACTTCTCACGCCGCCTTCACAACCTTTGCTGGAGGCATTTCCAGCTCCGTGTTAAATACCCAGTCCCAGAGACGGCTTGTGACGCCGAATCCATTTTGGTAGTCAGCAAAATGATGTCGGAGATGGTATTTCTTGAGTTGGCGGTACCAGGCCGGGAGGCTATAACACTAGTCAGCGAGTATGCCTCGGGCAATGAGGGGCATGATACACACTTTCGATGGTGCAGGAAGTAGTGGGTAAGGTCATAAGAAATATAGCCAAAGATTCCTCCGCTGAACACAGTAACGGCAGCAAACCAGTTGTAGGCGAAAACTGTAAGGGCCAACTTCCAAAATGGAAATGCCAAAACGACAAAGAGTGTTGGTGGCATGACTAGCCGGTACTTGTCCATAGGCAGGTAGTGGTGAATCCCATGAAGCAAGAAATGCGCTGTAATACCGACACGGTTGTTAGGAAGATAACTAGGGCTAAGTCAGCACTGGAAGCATTTTCCAAAGCTCTATCAGTCCGCTTACTAGTCAATGTGAAAGAGGCAGCGATGCAGAATATATTCCACGAGCGTCCACAGGAATAGACCAAGGGCCCAATATGCTGCTGCTTCTAGCACGCTGGACAGATTCTGGAATCCCAACCAAGTTCCGTACATTACAGGTGGCAGCCATAGTGTAGGGACCACCCACCAAGCAGTCTTGCTCAATGGTTCTAAAATGTTGCCGAACAGAGGCGCTGAATCTCCTCCCTTGTAGTGCCGTGGCCGATGGACCTGTTCCAGATAAAAATCTTTGCTAAATCCACCATACCACATTTGCGGAAACAATGGTTTACTCAGGTCCAGGAACTTGTGGGCTCGGTAATCAAATTCTGGGTCCGTCTCTTTGGACAGATCTTCTTCAGATGACATGCCAGTGGCGGCGTACACCTGTTTCGAAGAAACACCATTTATCTTGAGCTCGGCCATTCCCTGCTGTGACGGCGGCAGAGGAACAATCTGAGCAGGCTTCTGGCTCTTCGTAGCCGTGTCCAAGACCTTGTCCGTCGCAACAAAGCCCACGAGATGCTCGTCTAAAATTTCATACGCAGCCTCTGAATGGGAATGCGAAATCTCATCTTTCATTATCTCCTCAACATCCTGCCCACCATGCTCCAGTATTAGGTCGCCACCTCCGGGATGGTCGTTTATGAAATCGGTAACATCGTAAACTTTTGTGCCTATTGTGACATAACAGGATTCGGCGGTATTCCTAAACCTGACATCCGCAATGGGTATCGTCGGCAGCGTTCTCGCAGGCATGATTGTAACGGATTTAAGTCGTAGGTTGAGGTTGGGTAAAACAGGTCGCGGATAGAGGAGCTCTCTGCGTAGGCGGAAGACGCGGAAGCGATGCGCGGACGTTGAGACACAGGTACTTCGCTGCAAAGGAGAGATCAGGAGAGTCTAAATTCCCTGCGCAGATCACCACGAATCATTTCGTTTTGACTGCGAGCGACGAGTGGCCGCTTCCCGACTCCCAAAATTTCCGTCCGGCCCCGATTACTTTACGGAGAGACCATTCGAATAAGGGGTAGCGTGTCCGACATCTCATTTTTTCTATCTAGGCATGAGCCCATGGCGATAGGAGCGCGTCATATTAATTTCCGGGGCATACCCCCCAATGTATCTGCCGCGCATCAAAAAGCCACAGAAGGGAGTTTTCGGAGCTTGATGCCGTTAAAGTAGCCAGGAACGAGCTTATGTGTGCCCCTTATCTGCCCGTCATTTGCGCCACGTTTTAGCTAGGAGCATCATATACATATTCCAGAAAGATCTAGAGCGTAAATTGCATTCTAGAGAGCTATGGTAAACTCCAGTGCTCCCGGTTGCCTTGTAATTAACCACTCAGCCAATGCGGATAGGCATTCAATACCCATTATCGTAAAAGGTATGAACCAATCTCGACAGACGAAGACCGTAAATCGTACAAGCCATGCATCACCCCAGCCCAACTAACAAAAAACCCGTTGTCAAAATTACAAGTCCCTTGAGAAAAGTACCAAATAGACCCCGAACACCCTCCGATGATTGGTAATCAAGCCCTTCCAGTCGCCATAGGTCGTAGACACCCCGATCCTTTTAGAGTTTCCCAACCGTGACAAAAGCATGCACCAGACATATTCCCAAATATACCCTAATCCCGAATGAACTGTAGATAGCAAACCCTAATCTTGCCGACCCTCTTTTTCTCAAACAACAGGTATCAGTTTCCCTGCATCCAACACGGCGCGCCTCCATCCTGCGCTGCAGACTGAAAATCATAATCCCCTAAACCAAACGGCGTCTCTAGCATGTCGGGAAGGTTAGTGTCCCACATCATGTCATCCCAAAAGCCACTAAGGCTACCCATAGTTGATGGATCCGGCCAAACACCCATGCCAACTCCCGGTCCCATCGCTAAATTGCCGACATCGTGGACTCCATTGGGATCCAGACCTTCAACTCCTGTGAAATGTCCATACTGTGGCTGTCCAGTGGGATCCGCGGCAATTGCTTCCGCAGCACTGGCCGCAACATTTTTGTATGCTTCGTAAAGTTTCGCAACAGCATCGAGGCTACGTTTAGCTGCTATGCTGTATGGCTTGATACGTTCGAAGAACCTGAGTGCTACTTCAACTGAGTTTCGCCATTTTTCAGCTTCATCGAGGTTGCTGTTATCGCTGAACAGGCTGACCAATGGCACCATAGATGCCTGGAATGTGAACCACACTGCGTTCCAGCCTGATATGAGATCAGCTGAACATTCGTTAGAGATATCTTCAATGGTCTTTGCCGCAATGATGCGGCACTTTCCAACAGTGACTTTTTCTTCTGCACTGAGAGTCGCAAAAGGCGAACGCCGCAAGGCTGTAGACAATAGTACAGGCCGATGAAGCACAACGCGAATGTTCTGATACCGCCATTTCATCACAAGTCGCACTCTCTTTAGGAACCCTGGACACGGTTCTTCGGTGTTTGAAAGGATGGATGGGAGTTCGTCATACCACCGAACTATATCTGTGTCTAGCTGCGCCATCTCGTCGTATTTGAGTAGAGGTTGCTCGACGAGGCGATCTTGTATCCTCGTTGCAATTTTACAGAACTCACTATTATGAATCAGAGGAAGTATCTTCAACTGTTCAATGCCCTGAGGACTGTTTGGCTGCGCAAAGAGATGTGCCTATACAGATAGCGTTAGTTACTGCTCAACGAACCATCTGAAGTAAAGCATAACTTACTGGATTTGTAACTTTCCCAGGTGGGTTTACTGTGATTGACGGTCCCATTCTCCCTAAAGATGGACGCCCAGTCGTGGTAGAAGCCCATGAATCAAGGCAGAATAAGCTCCACCATATCCTTCTCCTCATCTCAGGAGAGATTGCATCGGCCTCTGCGGAAGACAATATGCTCAGAGTATTTCCACTCCCGCGTTGCGAAGGCTCGGCATATTCCCTATGAAGGCCTAGGGCAGTTGCCATCCGTAGAGTGCCACCCATTAGAGAATGAGCCTCATTGGGCCGGTTCAGATAATGCATATAGTATCCGCTCATCATCGCAAATGCTTGCAATACTTCAAGGTTGCCGCTACCGAAGGATTCGAGAGAAAGATGCTGTCTAGAGCGTGTGAAGTAGATGTAATGTGCTTCATTATCTGCTGTCGATGATGCCAGAGAGCCCAATGCGAAAACCATGTTAAGCAATGCCAACCAAGGCGAGTCCTTCCGTTCTCCGTACAGATATGTAGTCCAGAATTTACGCTCATCAATCATCGGGAAAAATAAATGCACGCGCTCAAAATAGCTCTCGATAAGTTCCTGGCCCTCCGGCATTGGAGGAACAGCAGTTGGACTATCGCTCATTAGTTCGGGGGGTGGGGAATTACTCCGACTAGGCAGCGCGGTGTCATTAGAGCTGTGGGCTATGAACGGACGCGCCTGAGGCGCACACCTAACAATGACCTTCAAAGCTGCGGTAATGGACGAGATACCAACGTATGAAGAAAGATGATCCACGGACATTGACAGTCCATTGACATCGTCAGAGATGCCTTGGATTTTGTCCTGGTGTTTGCGCGCTTCGTCCCATTCGGGGTCTTCTGGAGGAGCCTGCTCGAGGGCCTCCAAGCTATCTGCTCCATCAGATCGCGGAGTGGTGCTAGGTATAGTCTGCGGATTGGAGGTGGAAGGAGAGGTAGCGGAACCGGCCGGTAGTGAGAGGGCCAGCTCCAAGAGCTCTTCCCGAGGCAAAGATATCAGAGATTCGAGGTCTTTGGATGGAAACAAACGCGACAAGACCGATCTATACTGCTCAATGGAGGTGGATAGCTTATCCACCAATCTGCACTCGTCTTTAGCATGGTCGTAGGACAAGCTAGAGGCACTGAGCGGCTTACTTGCGAGATGGGACTACACGCTGAGCAGGCTTTGAATATCCGCAGGCTTCTGGGTGCTGGTACCACTGGCATTGGCCGCACGGCTGGGTGCCATCGCAGCGAATTTTGCGACGGCGGCACTCGACGCAGGCGTTGCTCGTGGAGATGCGCCTGGAGCCCGAGGATCGCGCGGGTTTGGCGGCCTCCCCGCCGCCGTCCCCCGGACCTGGCGATCTCAAGGCCACGGAACTCTGGAAGGTGTGGAACATGGGCGGCTGGCGCACGGCTGGTAAGAGATGGAGGGGCTAGCTGGTCGAGCACGGCATACCGCGCCAGGCGTTACAGGAGGACAGAGGCAGCAGGATGGGGACTGTAAGAAAAAAGTCTGGAGGCTCTGGTCGGCAAACGGAGCGAAAGGACGCAATTTTGAGCCCGCAGGTGACTGAGCGACTTGCTCGCTCGATCCCCAGACGAATTTCCAGCAGCGCGATGCTAAAGTGCAGTCGACTAATGAGCCCCCCGCAGTATAACCCCGGGGTCGCTAGGGGTCTTGGGGACGTGAGGAACGGCTACCGTTTGACTGCAGCCCCGCGCCGCCACTTGGGGAGGGTGGACGTGCCAGGAGTCGAGAAGCGAGATTGAGACGGTTCGAGAAGCTTTTGCGCCATCTAGCTGCACCGTCGAGCTGCACCGTCTGCCCCATCTGCACCATCGAGCTACACCATCACCGTCACCAACGAGGCCACCATTAAGGACGTCAATCCCCTGCCAGGCCTGCGTTTCACTGGGCGCCCTCAGCCGGCGAAAACACTCACAATTAAGGACGCGCGAGGGCCGCATCGAGGCGTGATGCTCACCTTAGCTACTACGACCTATCACGACTACCAGCACCGCACATCAAACCCGGGTCCAAGGTCGACGGCGCCGCAGCAATCTGCAAGCAGGCACGACAATGCGCTGCCTGCTGCTGGTGTCGCCAGGCTGTCACATTAATATCAACATCTCAACTATGCGCAGCTATCGCACGCGTCTAGCATGAGCTGGTCGAATCGCCCGGTCCCGATGCTCGCCCAAATCATGCCAGGCACCTTAATTGACCTATTAGTATCATAATATTATCAGATATACCCTCCCTCCCGCGATATTGGATGCTTCTCCACCTCGGAACCCTGTGCTTAGCAGATCCCACCACACGCCTAGTGTCAGATCACCGCTGCCCGTCGCACGCCTCAGCCTGCCGCTGACTCGCTAGCATTTACGCCTGCATTTGCGTCCTCCGCCGTTCAGCGCGAGCATGCAACTCCATCCAGGCAGCGTCTGCTGCAATGCACCGCCGTTTATCAGCCGGGCCACGGATTCACGTTCGTCCAAGATACGTCCAGCGCAGCGGTTGGTCGTTTGCTGCCAGACCTTTCACCTTGATGACCTGCTCGTCTCCTGGCACTACATCGATAGCGCTGTCGTGGACAAGCACGCCTGCGCGCTCCTCGAACACCAGGCCTTTGGTGGGTTTGCATGCCTTGACTAGGATGCTAGCGCCGCGAGAATACACCTCTACACCTCTATCTTCGAAGCTGAGGTACTTGAGCGGCTGCGGCCAATCGACATCGCGGGAGATGATCTCGCCGTCGATCCATATCCTTGCCGCAAGGACGTGAGGCTCTTCGTTGACATTGTCAATCGTGCCTGAAAGCACATCCGTCGTTCCGTTAGCGGCGATTCTGATGTCCTTTTTCGTTATGGATTTCTTAATCTCCTTGCCCGTCGCAACCGAGATGAACCTCAGCTCGACGGTAGCAGTTAGTTCGTCTGGTTGGCTGCTGGCAACCCAGAGCTCGAAATCGCTCGATTTCGGGACGCGAGCATGAACCACACTCCAGTCGTGGTGCGCTCGCTTCACGGCGACGGCGACGGGAGCGAGCACCCTGCGCATAGCATAATATGCTGGTTTCTTGCGCAGGAAATAATCCACAATCGACCACGACGTGACTGGCCAGCAGTCGTTGAGCTGCCACACTAACGCTCCTCCGCAGAATCGCTTCTGGCCCCACTGACGACGCCAGCCACGGTAGCCAAACATCAACGCCTCGGCCTGCGATAGTTGAGTCAGGTGGATAAACGCCTGCCGTCGTCACGGTTAATATATACAGCATTACTGCAGAAGCCACTAGCACTGTACCCACCTCCAAGTCCGTCTGCGTCCTGAAGTTCTCGACCAAGTATGTTGCGATGCGCCGCTCGTGCCCGTCCGCCTTATTATGGAAGTCCAGCATGTGCGACTGCGGATACAGCTGCGTGGGATCGGTGCAGTAGTACTTGATCGTGTCGATATGCGGGAATGCCTCCATGCCGAACTCGCTGTTGAATCGGCCGCCAAGGGTGTCGAAAATCTGGTACTTTTCTTGCGTGCCATGCCACACTGTGGAAATGATCAGTTAGGAACTCGCGGCGAGATACCGGCCGAACGGGTCAAAGCTTCTGCTCACCATTCCACTGGTGCATATCACCGACTTTTGTGTTTGAAGTAATCAATCCATCACCCCAAGGGCTGCCAGGGTGGTATGGCACATGCGGACTCTCCAATGCAACCACCTCAGGCAGAAGCTACGAGCGAAGCTGCGTCAGAGCGGCTAGTTCCACGTAAGATGGCACTGCCCGGGATATCCGCTCACCTTTTCGTAAATATATCTCGCGGGAAAGTCGGTTTGCAACCAATTCGTCGGGTTTTTGTCTTCGTAGTCATAGGTCAGGCCGAACTGCTCCTGAACCTGGTAATCTTCGTTGTTTCCAGCATAGATCACAATGGAAGGATGGTGGCGGAGCCGGCCAACATTCGCTATACTTTCTTCGCGGATTGATCGCAGGATATCGGGCCATGCTGGGTAGTTGCCGCATCCAAACATGAAATCCTGCCAGACGAGAACTCCAAGCTCGTCGCAGAGGTCATAGAAAATGTCCTCCTCCCAAATCCCTCCTCCCCATATTCTATAAGTTCGGTTAGACTTTCTCAACCATTAGGAGCCCTGCGCTGTAGGAACGTGCCCCCGGATAATTTGCATACCTTATCATGACTTGATAGCCATCAACCATCATCTCTAGCCACTTACGGTACTTCTCAGCCGTAACCCTTGGCGTAAAACTGTCTGCTGGGATCCAATCGGATCCACCGCAGAACACGTCAACACCATTGATGCGGAAAAAGAAGGTCTTGCCGATGTCGTCGGGCTGTTGGACCAGCTCGCCTTTGCGGAAGCCAATACGTCGGGTCGCGGAATGCAGATCAACTTCTCCAGTTGAAACTGTAGCAGTCACTTCGTACAATGGTTGAGCGCCATATCCATGCGGATACCACAGTTTGGGCTCGTTCACGTGGAACTCTACCTTAGCTATACCATCGCTATCGACACCCGTGGAATCTTTGAAAACCACTTCGTCTTCAGTCTGGGCTATGAAAGCAACGGTCTTGCCTGACAAGCCCTCCACCTTCGCCGTGATTGTTCCGCTCGCAAATTTGAGATCAGAGTCTAGCTCGTAATCGATTCGGAGGTCAGCAATCCGAGAATGGTATGTCTCCAGCCGCACTGGTCTCCATGGACCACTGGTGTTCAGTACTGGTCCCCAATCCCATCCCCTAAAACATGTCAGTATGCTGAATACTGTCTCCCCCAGTCGCATGCCAACCAACCAATGGTATTGTGCCTTCCTAACTGCCAGCCGCGCCATGTCACCATTGAATCCAACCCACACATGCTCCGGATGTGCCTCTTTGATCTCAATTGCGCGCAGTCTTGCCGAAGCAAAATCGATCTCGAGAACATTGTCCTGTCTAGGTTTCAACTGTTTCGTCACATCAACGCGGTGAGGTATGAACATGTTATCGCTGGTAAGGATGACCTCCCCGTTGAGCTTGACAGTAGCAAACGTGTCCAGGCCATCGAAGGCTAAGACAGTGACAGTGCCCTCTGCTGGGGGAGCAATCCCTGGGAGCTTGGTCTTGTAGGCCCACGACTTGTCCGCGACCCATTCGGCTTTCAGTTCATTGAAACCTAGGAAAGGATCCGGAATCCTACGCAGTTACTGAGGTCAGTCAATGCCTCAAACTATCTTGGCCCGATCCCCGCATGTAGAGAGCATACTTCTCGTGGTCGATGAGGTCGAGGTGGATATTAGTGGGGACTCGAGCAACAGGGAGCCAGGCATCGTCGCTGAGATCATCGGTCTGCTTGAAGGACCATCCGGAGGTCAAGTCATGAACTGCCAATGCTCGAGCCATGATAACAGGATTCAATGCAGAGGAAACGGTCCAGAGATGAAGCTCGAGGCAGACTCTAGCGACCAGACGACTGCCATGCGTATGATGGACCCGTCTCACTACATATGGGGCATTTAATCGATTTAGACACGGCAAACTGGAGGGTAGGACAACCGGAGCGGTTATTACCGTTCTTTCTCCATCGAGATAGTCTGCAGCACCATTGTCTGCGGAGCAACAGACGCTGGAGTTGACGCGCGATGGTTCCGTTTCCAAGAGGGTTTAGTGAGTCGTCGCTCTGCGGAGGTCGGAAAAAATTAAACCAGGCTAACCTCGCAACGAGCATCGTACGCCTGCTGGTAGAGGAGCGGGAACAGGTGCTACACGAGACGGGGAGAGCCCTCCGTGACCAACCTTTGATGATAGCCGTTGTTCGCGAAAGCTCAATGGTGGAATCGACCCATATCTGGTCAGAGCGCCGAGGCGGAACCAAGCCACAGCGCCGCTCACCACCGCATTCTCTGTGCACCATCACGATAGGGCTGCCCAGCGCTGCGGACAGCCCGTTCCGGCTACATCAAATTCCCCCACAGTTCACCGGCTTACCTTCTCTGTCTACAGTGATAACCGAATTCTTATTTTAGGAAAAAGCAAGCATTTGAGCCACCGATACGCGTTTTCGCCTCCCCGTCGGCTCGCGTCTCGCCTCGGCGTCTGCTCTCTACCAGCAGATGCACGCGTCTACAAGTCACACGACGTCGGCTGGGGGCCATATGTATGAGAACAAGCACAAGTACAATCAAACGGCACTATGGGAAACCGTACGACCGACTATACAGCTGGTACCAAGCGCGAGGTAAACCCCGTTCCATCATCCTCATGCTGAAATATGCAGTCCTAGTAGATAGACTTAAGCGTGTAAAACGGTCTCGGTGATGGAGCTATGCCTTTCTTTCCCTTATGCCGCCACCGGCCGTCCGGGGCATTTCAGGCTATGCATTTCAGCCAGGAAGAGCCGTGAGCTTGATTCGACCACCCGAGTTGATCATCCCAAGAACGCGTCGCTGCATGAACAGTTGTGGCGAGGTAGTAAGTCATAACTGTCACCTGTCCAGGCCTGATATTGTGGAACAACCCCCACTAGGACCTCTCTCGGGTCTGACGCGCATTGTCATCCTAACTTTCTTGATATTTCTGGTTAGTAAGTATTTGATTTCCGCTGATGCGCTACTTGTTTACCGGGTTCGAGCAACGATGTTTCGGCACTTGACGGTGATTCATCTCAAACAGAAATGGAATCTAAAAGCACTCGCAGCATCCCAATACCCAAGACACGTTTATTCACCCATCCACTGAGTCCCGGTCTGTCACCTCGTTGAGCAGTTAGTCCTGCGTCACTACCGGCTGCCTATTCCCTTTTGCTTGGGTTAGTGTAAGAGTAATCTCTTGCTCATCTGTTCACCCCAAGAACGGCCGGTCCGTTGTCTTCCGGGCTAGGAAGATAACAACCACGTCGCCTCGTTGCTTTTAGTTTTTCAAAAAGCAAAGGCGTGGAGCCACTCATATTAGAGAGCGATATCTATCCCCTCAGGCTATAATACCGATACGTATGCCTTGCAAAAATTTCACACCAACCTTCGGGCAAATGCACACAATAGAGATATCAGTAATTGTTAAAGATTACACGTGCATAACCTGAAGCAGTCATTGCAGAAAGCTATTAATACCCCAGGCGGCTTTTATCATTTGCCGGAGGATTCCTAACAAAGTTCCGCAAACACGACCATTAGCTGCAAAATTATTATGTAAGCCTTATAAATTTGAGAAAATGCGGAAGAAACACGTATATATCATACTTTCGTTTACGGAAGTATACAGCTCGAACCGACTGGATCCGGTGGACTAAATCACTCTAAAAAGGGCCGAGATGGTTTTTTTATCCACCATAAGAACAAGGAAGCCTCACCTATATATACCCGTGGAATCCTCCCATAGAGAGAAATTCGACAAACCTTCCTACCCTCCACTTTGTGCTAATCCCTTCCAAGACCCTCGCGAGCTTCAAAAACTCTTGTGATCTTCTAAGGCCTTCAGCCCTTCCACCAAAACTCAACCACATTACTGCTCATAGACTTCACACTAGCATTTAGTATCACGAGACCTTCATAGCAATTCTCTGTGGAGAATATGAGGATGTGAAACCATCACATCAAGATTATATTATAGGAGACCGTATCGTTTCATTCAAGAGGACGTATCTAGCAGGGGTATCTAAGCCAGAACAAACATGACAACTAAGAGACTACACAGGAAACCAATCTCCAGCGATTAGTCGCCTAATGGGATTCAAAGCAACCAACGCTAACAAGGTCAGGCATTCAAAAATGCTCGCAAACAATGACGGACATCTCAAGATACCAAGGTGAGGAGAGCGTAGCCGAAGATTGCCAGTGTAATGCCGACAGTAAAGCAATTAAACCCGTTGGTCCGGGCCGCAGCGCTTGTCGTCATATTGAGATGGAGGTATTCACCCCCACTAGGAACTTGTCCACCCTGAGCTAGCTGATGCAGCTGTTGTGACTCTGTGGCTAAGATATTGGTAGAGCGGGCGCCGGGACAAAAGATCACCTGAAATCCAGCACCGGCTGGGATGATAAAGGTCGAAGTCTGGTCGTCAAATGCTAGCGCAGACTAATGTTAGCATATTTTCAGAATCAATTGTTAATAATGATAAAAGGCTCCAGAGATCATAGCTTATCAGCCATCACTGATCAGTAGCAGCAAAGTAGCATGAGGGAGCCATTTGGCATACCATAACTATAAGCGTCCGGGCACACGCCCTTAGCGGCCTTAGAATAATCACTAGGTTGACAGGTACTTGGCGATCCATGATCTCCAGTGCAGCAATCAGCAGGGTCGTTGTATTTCGCGCAGGCGGAGTAGCAAGGATCGAATGCGGGGCGTTGTATATTATCGTCCGGGTACGGGTAGACACCGTCGCCTGGCTTGCTTGGTGGGTTCACCTGCAGATCCCATGGACACCAGCCAGAGACTTGCTGGTCATTAACCTTCTCGTCGAACGGAAGCGGATAAGAGCTATTCGTTCCGAGGAATTGTTGGTATCCACTAGTGTAAGGGTTGTATCCCTGCTGCTGTAGGAGGCCCACGGTGCCTTGGCATGAGGGGTTGGTCAGATTTGGCGGTATGTCATCCAAGCTTGAGTTTGCAAGCGGTTGCATAACTATGGCAAGAGGGAGGTTATAGCCATCAACCAATGAAATGTCATAGTAGGTATGGCCATCGCCAGCATCGAACGTGAATTCAGCAAGCGACACCGGAGTATCCCCCTAAGATTGAATCAGAATGAGATTTGCTAAAAGGATTAAATATCGATTCCTACCGTCACAATACAATTCAAAATGCTATTACAGTCTCCTGTTCCGCATGCCTTCCCGCCTCCATTGTTCTGGGGACCAGTCCCATCGCTATTGAAGGAGCAGTTAGTTCTTCCCCACACACGGCCTTGCCAATCCTCCGAAACAGTCTGGTTGTTGCTATTCCCTGGGTCCAACTTAAATCCAGTTTGAGAGGGTCCCTGTCCAGATTGCGTTGTAATACCTGGGTAAATGGTCTCTGGACAGTAGTTCGTAACGATGAGTGGAGTGATAGGGTCCTTTCTTCGATTAAGTTTCCGTGGAGGGACCCGTTTCATATGATGTAGGCCATCTGCGACTGGCAAGCTTGAAAGTGCCAAAAAGATGGTACAGATGCGCAGGAAGTGTGCCGCATAACAACTCTGAGTAAGATTTTGCACACCCCTCGGTGAGGTCATGGTTATGTATGTGCGTGGGAAAGTTCCTGGTGAAATATGTAGCCCTTTCTAGTGAAGAATAGAAGTCTTAGGAATGAAGTGTGAAATGAGGGCGTGCAGCAAGATCTCAGTCTATGGTTTGAGCAGTATGAGGTAATTTAAGAATCAGCCAGCAGTCGTAGAAGCCCACGAAAGGCGTCAAAGGGTATAAGAGAAGAGTAGGATGGACGACGACCAGCGTCGGTCAAGAAAGCAAGAAACGTTGCTCAAGACGATCATTATCGAATGAAGTAGTTGGAAAGCGCTTTGGAGTGGTCCTGATTTAGCTTAAGCTCGGGCAGCGCTCGGTGACGTTATTGTCCCTTGCGCAGCCACAATGGTGGCCCTGACACTAAACTGTTTACAGACTAACCGCTCGCCTCGCTCTTGCTTTCTTCTCCGCCAATCCTACCGTAGACCCTGAGTAGCCCTCAGACAGCGCTTCTAAAGGTAGCGCTCCACGCGCTTTACCATGAGACGGCGGCAAAAGGTCCGACAATCTGGCTATCATCACTGCAATCTTCAACGCAGCCAAGTAGTAGATAGAGTTTTTTTTAGGATCAACCTCGTTACAAAACCCAGATTCTTTCAGTATGATCGTAACAAATGAATAAGCCAAAGAACCTGTATTACCACTCTATGCATACGCATAATATTGACAATTCGTGTATAGAAATAAGAACGCCCGCATTGTATCGGAAAATTTAGCCGATTCCTTCGACTAAAAATGGTATCAAACGCTTCTCTCTTTCCCACAACAACACCCTACGTCAGACGAGACCTCTATAGGACCAAGAATGCAGCCAGAGCAGCGTATGCCACACCCAAGAATCCGTTCTTTGTGGCGTCGAGAAGCCTGCCGGGTGCAGCGTTCGTTGTCTGTTCGGCTGGGGTCGAGGACGAAGAAGTGGTGCCGGCTGCGCCGGTCGCGCCGGCTGATGCCGCTGCTCCCGCCGCTGATGTTGCGAACGATGTAGCGCCTGCAGCTGCAGAGGAGGCGGAGGCTCCACCAGAGACGCTGCCACTACTGCTCTCACCAGGTGACAAATTCTGGGTCGCTACCTTCGCGAGAGCAGCGAACGCTGAGACGGTCTTGTTGCCAGATGCCGCACTAGGCAAGGAGGCCATGTCAGCGATTTAGAATCAGAAAAGGTTGACTAAGAGGAACTTACGCGTTGATAGCTCCAACCATACCTGCTTGGCAGTGCATTGCTTGAGAGCAGTAAAACCATATGGGGGATGTATCCATAACACGGACGGTGAATGTTAGAATGTTCGTTGTATCAGTGACTGTCCGATTCGTCGGCATAAAGCCCGAGAAAAAGGCGTCCGTCTTGTTTGGCATGATATTTTGAATAGGTATACAGGGATTAGCGAAAGTGGATTGTACGACTGAGTGGTTCTGAATTGGTTGGTTAGTGAAGGGATTTGAAGGGATAGTAGAGACTGACCTTTGGGTTGAACTGAAACTGGACAAGATCCCCCACAGCGGCGATAACATTGTTCGGAGAGAAGGTCAAAGTCCCGTTTGAACCAACTTGAACTACATGAACAGTTTCCATGCCCGCACTAGCAGCAGAAACTGAAGTGGCAGCCATGGCAGCTGCGGCGGTCGCGCTCATTCCCGCCTCCGTAGCCATACTCGAATACATGTTCGTCGCAAGCCCATTTCCTACTAAAAGGAGAGAAGCAGCAAAGGTTTTCGTGAGATGCATCTTGAAGAGTCAAAAAGAGTGACTGGTAATTATGTGGAAGTGAGCGTGGTGGTAAAATAAATATTGAAGGCGACTAGCGCTTTAGACTGGGCTCGCCAGTAAGAAGAATATTAAGGCAAGTAAAAGACAGAGATAGAGATGAAGAAGTAGAACAGAAAGACGGAAAGAAGACGAGGTATGAAGGAGAAAGCAGTATGATGGAGCCAGACCACCTGGCTGAAGGCGGTTCTTAAGGCATGAACAGAAACAGACAAGTAGGTTAGAGCGTCGTCACGGAGGCAAGCTTGAAGCTACGCCAGGGATTGCGATACATCGCAGGAGAGGTCTGCGACATGGAAAGATCTGTCCCTGCTTCAGCCACTTCAAACCACGATCCGCTTCCGAGATGCTCTTTTAGCAAAGCGCTTACCACGACCGCAGGCCGCCGAAGGATAATAATACTACATCCTAAGCCACGAAAATCCGAGAACTTTGCCGCTCTTATCGACGGTCTATGATTTTCGGATTATTTTACAGCGGCGCAGTCATAACGCGCTGGCAGAGAGTCGTGAGGTTCGCTAGAGATGTGGTTAAGGTGCCAACGTTGATGAGGCGAACCCTGTTTGAGATGCGTTTGAGGCTGCAACGGCCTTAAAAAAGCCCATGCATTATGAGCCGTCGGCACCTTCGAAGCCGAATAACAGGGCTTTAATAAAGTCCACAAAATTCATTCGCGAAATTACGTGGCGGTCAAAGAGTTCGGTCTCAATGCAGCTTCAGGGCCGGGAGGACACTGCATTTTACTTGTCTTTAGCGACATTCATTCTGTTTCTAAAACTAGTAGGTCCTGTATGTCCACGCACAATTGATCCCTTCATAATAAGATTATGGGGGAAGCTAAAGCAACCTTAAAGGTTAGACTGGCATAAAGTTTCCTCCGGAATGCCCAAAATCAAAGCGTTCCTCCGCTTTTGATGGAAGACCGCGAAGCCGATTGCGGATATCCCAGAGTAAGATTTCCGTTTACGAGATGGGGACAGTGGTGCAGGAAGACAGGCGAGATTGGCCTTACTTGTCAACATGGGATGCGACATCCAACTCTCCCTGAGGAAAAGTGCAGGAAGGCAACACGCATCCCTCTGCAGACGCTGCGCCACTCTTATGATGTGTGACGTTTCGCAATTGGATATGGAGATACCGCGCCTAGGTTTTCGGCGCGCAAAGAAATCGCGGAGGCTGAGGGTCAGTTGCAAATAACACATGGCGGAACCAAAGGTTAGGCAGCACTCGGTAGAGCACGGATACGCAGAATCCGATCGCGCAATCTAGAAATCCAAAACTAGCTGTGGTGCTAGTTTCTCTAAATCTTCGACCTACCAACACGTGAGATACCACACAAAACTATCTGACCTTTTTTTGGAGCAGCGTACCTGCAAAAATCCATCAGAGATTCCACCACCCCGATCGGCATCCTCTCTTTCGAAAGCTGCCCGCGCAACAGCTTCTCGCACAAACGTCTCCATGTACTTCCCAACGACAGACATGGCCTCCTTCTGTATCTTCATATCTTTATCCTCGAATCCTTCATGTAACAGTCTCGCAAGAAGAGCGGGCGGGATTGCAGGCCTTGTTAGATCTTGTGATGCAGTAGATTCGGTAGCGGCGATATTTGAGGGGCCTGGTCTAGGTTGGGTCATCTCTTCGCCTTCCATTTCTTCGTCCTCGGCCTCTATGTCATCTTCATCCTCTTGCTCAGAAGATGATGATATCACAGTTGTTGCGGGTTGAAAGCTGGGTCGTGATGAGGTAGGCTTCTTGGAGACACCAGAGGTTCGCGCTGCGGAGTTGTTCGATACGCGCCGCGCAGTGGTCGAGGCTGCTGCAGACTGCGCTGGCGGTTTTATGGGGCGCGGTGGCTTAAACGCTGGGCCTTTGCGCCGAGCAGGATTAGAAGAAGATGCGGGTGGCATCCTACTTGTGGGAATTATTGGCCCCAGAAACGCTTTGGGAGTAAGAATGGTGGAGGAAGATGAGGCATTGTCAGTAGAAAGTCTAAGCAAGCAACCGGGCGAACGCGTCCTCACGTGATCTCAACTATCTTCGTCGGGCAAAATCACTGGTCTCTCATTATTTCCCATTATAAGACTACCATTTCAATATCACACGTCGCTTTCCTCATAGTCGGTCCGCTTACCTATAAGAATTGCATAGACCCTTCGTAAAGATTCATATTGAGCACCCTCCCCAATAAGCTCCGAGGGAGACGTGGATGAAGTAACTATACAACCTTAATATAGCTCTTAATAATAAAATATCAAAAATGAAAAATCAAGACGCATTTCCTCTCGTAGCTCTCCTTGACTACTCATTATTTTTACTCAGTCCCCGTACCGCGACATAGCAACACTACATCCAAGCAACTCCTATAAGTACGCATGTGGGCCTCTCCCTAATCAGGAGCAAAAATACTAGCCAGAACAAGTAGTTAGATGATTTATCAAACATACAACGAAAAGATGCGCAGATAGAGGAAAGAGGACGCTCTAGTCACTTCATACCGTTTTACTAGGCTGTGTCTCCGAGGTAGGCTGCTCCACGTACGGCTTGATAGTAGCTCAAATGAGAACATAGACCCCAAATGTGTCTCCTCGTTGACACTGCGGGTAAATATGTACATAGCTTGGAAGGATTTAAACACGTTCAACACCCATACTTGGCTTTGGAGCGACTGTCTATTAGTTAAAATCTATAATTAGTGCGCTCGAAGGGGAAATTCGTCGGTAGGTTTATCTTGGAAAGATCTATCCGCAGGCCTATCGGCCATCTGGACTAATAGTTAAAGGATTACGATAGCCAGCCATTGAATAATATCGTATGATTTTTTCGCGCCTCGGCCAGCCAAGATTAATGCTACACCGGCCCAACAATGACCTAAAACTTTTTAACGATATTGGATAGATGCTCACGCATACTTGCTTCGCCCAGTTTTGTGCAACTAGATTAACAAAGAAGCCCAGGTTTTTGGAGGACGCTAAAGAAAAAATGTTACTCGAAGATTCTTACCGTTGCTATAGTGGTACGAGATTAAGGAGCTTCAAGAGCAGATGTGTGACCAGGCACGGTCATGTCATAGTCGCATTAGCAAAGAAGCGCGGCCACAATAATTGGCAGGAACCCATCGGTTCAGTGGGGCTACTAAATCTTAACAACTGGCTGTTAGGAAAGCTCAGTCTTATTAACCCAAGTCAGCGCATTGATCAAAGAGCGAGGTCACCATGGTGTGTAATAGGATTTACAATATCGGCACAGTTGCGGGTAACAAAACTGTGATTTCTTGTTAGGCTGTTTCAAGTCGCATCGTAGGACATAAACGAGGCATAACCAAACTCGAGGCCCAATCGATTCAAATTTTTGGGACTTACAAGGCGGATGCGTGCAACGTTGCCCAGCATTGCCATGACGATCAAATCTCGCATCAAGAAAGCCCCTGCAAGCGCTGTCGGATAAGCAGTCGCGAAGGGCCTACAACGGGGAATAGATCGACTATCACCGCATACAATATATAACGTAGACCTGAATCAGGTGCTGTTGAATCCGATTTTGCTTGTTTATGACAGAAAATGAGAGAAACGGCTACGTGGAGGAGACGTGTATCTATGCTGCCTCGATCTATTGGAAGTTACACAAGTGCTACCGGCAGTTCCGTGCTTCTAAACCTCGACAAGACTTTGACAAGACTTTTGGCGAGACTGAGATATGTGTCAAGTCTAGATTGACAGCTGCATGGATCGCATGTTGCTAACAGTTAGTGGGCTTTAGCTCTTTTAAGCAAGCAATAGTTTTAGTGCTAAGGCGGGAACGATGGATGACGGCTTCTTCGTGCAGAACAGACAACGTCGGGCTCTTGAAATAGGACTCAGGCGAGCAGCAAATACGGGGAGAATTTCTTTGGATCCTTACTCCAGACTACGTCCAAATCGCGTACAAGAGAGCACCTGGGCCAACCGATGGGTTTGCTCACGCCGGACAGGGGCGATATTCTTGGTAAATGAGGACACGAAGCGGTTCTCCATAGCATGCCCAGTCTTGCGCCCCTCTTTTGCAGATGGGCGGGAAGCAGCGTGGAAGGGATGTGCGAGTGCGGTGGTAGTCTGCGGCGATGGAGTAGGAAGGGGATATAGTAAACAGTAGTTCTAAGAATTGTGGCATTGGCGGCATTGGTGGCAACGGTTGGCAATTTTTTAGCATCGGCAGTGGGAGTGCGCTGTCAACCATTCGCCATAGGCGGGTTCCCATGCCAAGATCGGAGAACGCCACCCTGACATTCTGTGGATAAGCTTTATCCTCTGCTTATGGATTCAGCAAGCCATAGGCACCCTTGACGTCTAGTTCCTGGTGAGGACAGTGACAGCCATACCTAACACGGCGTGGTGCAGCTACGAGACACCACAACGACCTGGAAGGCACCGAGGCCTCAAGCAATTCGCGGAAAAGCGTCAGCCCTCTAGCCAGCCCGACGCCGGGGTTTGCGTCCAGCGGTTCTTCCGAAATGGTTTGGATCTTCGCGGGCGTCTGCTCGCTTTTGGATTCGTTATAACTATTTATCTACATTCAGCTACGCTTTCATAGATCCGTCGCTCCCTGCCTTCGTACTTGTACTCTGTGCCCGCTGCCTTTGGACTCTCCCTTTACCCACTAAAATACTACGTGCGCTTTCCTCGAGCATGCGTCGCCGTCCTGCAGTCTCTGCATCTATAACCCAGCACCCGAGCCGCCGGCGATAAGCAAGCTCCCTTGTAACGGCCCGCGCCCATCTAGCTCTAACCTGGCCGTTTGGTTCGAGCCCATATCTTGGCCTCTAGATCCTGTCGCGTGGACTGTTTCTGCCCGTCCACTTGCACGTTGCCTATTTACTCGCGCTCTTTTGCCCTGGCAATGCCACACTCTGTTGGCACTCATTCCGCAATGTCTGAGGGTCAGGAATCTGCATCAACATCTTCTGCAAATGCTTTTCCTCGGCCTGCTGGTGCGACATTGCTCGTGCCCGAGCAGTATGGCGACCAATTCTCGCCTGCGCAGTCGGCCTTCTCTTTTGAGGAATCTCCGAGGTCCCCTCCACTAAATGATTCGGGATCAGAACGCATTTCTGATCACAGCAAAACCACCCGCCCTGTCAATTGTGGCGCACCCGGAGAAAAGAAGGATACTGACGTTGTTGGTCAACTTGCTCGAAATTATGGCTCACGGCGGCGCACTCAGTACTACGAGGAACAGTTCGCATACAAAGACGCCACTGGCTCCGCACGAGAGAGAGTCACCAAAGACTCGCCGATCATTGCGGAGTTACGAACAAATGTTATCGTACGTCTCTACATCTATTATTATACCAATGCGCAATGGAAATTTGAGTCTGATCTCATATAACTAATCATCTCATAGGTTAAAGACGAGTACACATTAGTCACAGATCTTTCCTATCATTTATCGACTCGATACCAGCGTCCGGAGTCGTCTATTATGATTACCGTCAATCACTCTGCGTGCCTGCTTCTCAGCGGATCATTTGAACCCGCATACATCCTTACCGTGACTGCTTTGCCTGTTCAAATCCAACCAACTGTCAACAAACGGAATGCTGCACTAATTCAGTCTTTCATGTCTGATATCCTTGGGGTGACGGCTGATCGAGGCATTGTTAGATTTCAGACTATCCCAGAGGAGAATCTGGCAATAGGTGGAAGGACCGTTCTTGGTGAAATTGAACGACTGGAAAAACAGCAAGCCGAAGAGAACGGAGGAGCTCTTAGACGAGCGGTGACTAGAAGTTCGCGGAAGTCGGTAGTCATGAGGTCAAAAAGCGCTCTCCAGCTTTCGAGGAGCAATTCCAGGGCCGATGGTCGAACCACAACAACTCCACCCATTCCAAGTCCCGGTCCCTTCGATTCTGGGTCGGGAGAGGGAGAAAAAACAGGCGCAACTGAAACGAATCACCTATCAGAGCTCTCCCCAGTCGATAGCAAGATGAACCGAACTCCATCTAGCCACAAGTCAAAGCAGAAAATCAAAACGGGGACGACAGCACTACCGAGCATACCGCCGCCACCTATTCCGGAAGATACGTCCACCCCGAAAATTGGAAAACGAAAAAGTTTCATAGCTATATTCCGAAGATGAATTTGAGGGCACTGCTCAATCTGTAACTCAGGATGCTCCTTGATACAGGCAAATTGAAAGACCTGCAAATACTGAAGAGCTCCATCAATTTTGGCTAGACATTGGCAGATGCTGTTGAGATTGAGCCATATGGCTGCTCGACAAGACGTCGATAGAGCATTTTGGATTTTTTATTTCATGAATTGGGTATGGATGCGGGTTGCATTGGGATTGGGTAGACGTGCTCTGCATGTGATCGTGGCGTTAGGTCAGGAATTTCGGTCTCTTTCTCTTTTCGTTGTCAGGCAACGAGGGAGGTACTGCTTCACTGTACCGGCTCGGTGCCATTATACCCGTTACGTGTTTGAATGCCATACTTAATTATAAATTTTAAAGAAAAGCGGCGTGACCGCTATCCGCAGGTGGAGCGTACACGTACTCCGTGAAACAAAATCGTAATATGCTACCGAGAGCCATAAAATCTGTCCATATATTTGCTAGGATATCGTGACGCTTCTTCAATTACCGTTAATGAATTGCTCAGTTGTGTTTCCTAAAGACTTGCGTAAGTGAGATCAAGCGGTTAGTGAGACTTGTTTATTTTTATTGTGCCTATAATTCCGCCGAGTGACATTAGGCGTATCAATAGGAGCTTTCTGTGATCATATGGTCGTTTTATGGTATAGATTCACTCCACGTACGACGTCTTCCATCTCGTGGAGATAGTTGGGAGTCTCGCATGCATTCTTTCAGCGAAGAGAAAATAACGTTGTCGGACAACGTAATGTGTGCTCACGCCCACCGTAGTTAGTGGATCCCGCGCGCCACTAAACCCATTAGCGCAATATCGAATTACACCATTGCCTCACAAAGATTCTTTGATCCTTCACTGTTAGATCCCACCACCGGACATGGCTAAACCGGAACCGCAAGATCTTTCTCCTGAGCCCGAAGAACCTTATCACTCCTCCTCCGATGAAGATTTCAATCCTGCAGCTGTCCCCGCTGCGGATGACTCCCCCAGTTCCACCTCCGAAGACGAATCGACCCCGGCGACTACCAAACCCTCTCAACGCAAACGCAAGCGCAAGGCCCCTCCTCCTGCTCAATTTGACTCTGGCGATGAGGCGACAATCCAGGCTATGCGACGCCGGCGCAACAAGAAACGCAGGGGCGACACGGTAGCTGATGACGATGAAGACATCCTCCTATCCGACGATGAAGGCGGCGAAGGTGGTCTTGTAAAAACAAGAGCCCAAAGAAGGACTGAGTATGCAACAATCACTCCTAAATTCCTTCGAGAACTCGGGGACTGATAGGGTCTTATAGACAGAAAGAACAGCGACCATTAGCAAGAACAGATGGCGCAACGGTGGATGTGGACGCGCTGTGGGCGCAAATGTCCTCTGCACCATTGAAACCTACAGAAGCTATTTCCAAACCAAACGCGGTAGATACTCGTGGCAAGAAGGATGTCGCTACAGGCGGGATGGAGGTGCCGACCATCACAAATCCCGACGAGGACCTCATCACCATAAAGCGAACTTACACCTTCGCCGGCCAGCGAGTAACACAAGAGAAGCGCGTCCCCAAATTCTCCGCCGAAGCACGACTCTACCTCTCCGAGCTCGCCGCCTCCCACGGCACTTCTGCCCAGCCCGCCGAACCCACCGCCCAGCCTGAATCCGAGGCTCAAGCCGACGATCCCAGCCCCGAAACGCCCCAAAATACTACAAAGAAGCTCCGCCGTCCCCTGCGCCGTCCTTCACGCTTCGATCCTAACCCCACCGGCTTTGTGCGCGGCCTACCTCCCGAGGCACAACTCAAATGGCCGCGGAAGGCCATTATCATATCTACCACCCTGCCTGACCAAGAGAACGGTCTTGCCGCTTCTACCGGCTCCCCTGCTCCCTCCGCAGCTGCGTCTAAGAGTATGCTACCTCCAGAGAAAGCGCAGAAACTGAACGTGGTGGAAAAGTCGCGCTACGACTGGGTCGGATATGTTGACAAAGAGGGTATTGCGGACGAGCTGGACGAGCATGGGCGCGCGAAGGAGGCATATCTTGGCCGGATGGAGTTTTTGGCTGGGGTTGAAGCGAGGAAGGATGAGGAGAGGAGGAGAATGAAGGCAGTGGCTAGTACGTGAAAGGATTTGTGGCAACCAGGATCTGAGGCTTGGGATCTGTCTCCAGGTAGCCCCCTTCTCGGAAGAGCTAGGACCTCTCAAAATTTGAGGCTGGATATCATGCCTTTCAGAGAGTATGATACTGCTCTGTAACAACAAGATGGCCGATAGGACGAAGGCTCAGAAACACGCCCTTGCGGCAACACATTAACAAGTCCTCAACACAGCGTATATGGGTTTTGGTAATCCTCAACGGCTTATCTTTTTATGTTGGATTACGTCTGACAACCCGATTGGCTTCAGGATCACCTAGGAATGTCGTGCCCGTATAACTACTTGCCCTTTTCAATACGCATCAGCCGTTCGATCTAAGATAAAACAATGGCTATGTGCTTCTACGATTAGAGAAAGTGGGTAGGAAACCTTTCTTACAGTATTACTAAAGAGGTTCTTGCGGAAGTTTGGGCGCCTAGTATAAGGTCAGAGAACATCTTCCGCACGCTGCGAGTGCAATTCGTGAGGGATAGGGTCTCAGCTTCAGAAGTTTGGTGTTCATGCATCAGCACAGACACCTACTTGTTTGTATTTGAGGATTCCGCTTGATAGCTAAATGTAGCTGTCTAATACAAGAAATATTGTACACTCAAGATTATCATCTTCAAATTTTGCCGTTAAAAGAACTCACGTGCTCCTTGATGTTAGCCGACAGCAGGAGATCCGGGGAGGAAAGAAAAAAACCTCCTTTTAGAAGTAGTCAAAGAAGTTCTGCTCCACCGTGCAGCACGGCTCGGCTTAAGATTGCATTCAGGCTTGTCGACTTCAGCTACTTGTGCGAGAGTCTAATGCTCGTCGTCGTTTAGATAACACTTCCATGAGCATAAGATTCAACGTTACTACGTAAGGTCAGAGGGAAGAAGATGCCTCGCCGATACTATCCACAGCAGCGAATCTCAAACACCCTATAAGTACCTTGAAGCAACTGATTTTCGGGTGATTATGCTCAGAATCTACTCACGATGGTCTCTTAACATCCCCTGTGTGGCACAAAAGCCCGATTCAAGACATGTGAATACCAAGCGCAAAGGAGCGGATATCCTTCATTTTTAAGCCAAGCTACACTCTTGTAGTAAAGGCCTAGGCAACCAGGATGAGAGCACATACCCTCAAGCTCTTATCGAGCTCTTCAAGCCTTGCTAAAGTCAACTTCTGTGACTTTTGCACTGTTCGCCTTAGCTCTCGCGAAGACAAAGTCAGCTACTCCACACTAAGTATATCGGTCTTAGAGCATACAGTATGCCAGGTCATAACTCAAATTATGAGGAAACTTAATGGGGGCTTCCGACTTGTTACAAGCATCATCACGATTCGCTGTCACGATAGGATTAGGAAAGGTTGGCTTCTCCTACTTTCTCTAGACATATGAAGTGATCAAATCTATAATTTTTACCATGTTAACCACAAGGCTACATAACTTGCCCGGATCGATTCAATCAAAGGCCCTAGACGGCAAAATAAATAGCCCTGGGTCATTGTTGGAGAAATTCTAACCCTCTCATAATTTAAGTATCACTCTGCAGGATTAGATGGAGAGCATTAGCTTTTGCGACTTACCAAGGGCTTTTCTCAGAGTTGTAGACCTGATCTAACAACTTGAAGCTCTGATTCACTTCGACAGAGACCTTATCGCTATATTCCCTCTCCTAGGTTTATGTGAAACAAGAAGTGAACATGGAGAGAAATGGTATTTAAGGCTTTGTGCAAGGAGCCGAAGAGATTGTAGTTCAGCTGGAGTAACCTAGAATTAGCCACGGTAGGTGAGTAATGAATTTGGTGTCTAACATTTGGAAGTCATAAAAACACTGTCGAACACCATCTTTCACAAGCCGGAGATTGGAGGTACGCTTTTTGGCTTGTGCACCAGTGAGGATACTTCCAAGAGTTTGAGGCGTCGTCTAATCGATTTCGTACTGTATCTAATATTGAGCACGGGATAGTAGCTTTATCTCCCACTCGTGTACTCTGGTTTAAATGTTTCGACGCCTCCCTTCTTCATGAGCTCCCTAAGCGCCATCGTTGCATACTGACTGGATCCAAGTTGCAACTTCAAGATGATCGCTATCTTCTTCATCCCCTCTGCATCCGTCATCTCAACATTCCCACTATTCTCCTGTGACAGCCCTTCCCCAGGAGCCCCGCCACCTTCCTTACACGCTTTCTCCTTTTTCATGAGCTTTTCCAGATCTGTTTCGACCATTTGCTCATCTTCCCTCGTATACTCTCTAACTTCAAACCCAGTCCCTTCGCCAGGCCTAGCTAGTAGTTTCCTATAACCCCCACTCAAGCTGATATCCTTCCACTTCCTCCGCATATCAAGGGGGTCTAATCCTCCGCCGCGCTCACTTCCCATGAACTCTTTATAAAATACACCAACGGCGTTAGCTGGGTACTCGACATCATACCCAGGCAGTGGAAGCACAATGTCAAAGATGTTGTACTCGCCACTCTCGGCTTCTTCCTTTGATAGTGGTCTCGCTCTCTCGAATGCGTCATCTGCATCAATCGCACTGTCTTCTCCGGAAGGTCGAATGATAACCTCGCCGGCTTGATCAATGTCTTCGTCGACTACATCATCAGCGAGCTTAGTCTTGTGCTCGTGCACGAGGACTAAATCACCCTCGACAACGCGCGAGCCGTACACGGTCCATCTCTTTCCAGCGACTACGTTCCAGACGAGGCTCTGGTATGCGTGCACGTACATCAACCGCAGATTACGCGGAATCATCTGCATGGCGCCCTGGAAGTCGTTCTTCCGCGACATCTGGCTAGTCTTGCGGTCTACGAAGCCCAAGTGCTTGATAATGCAGCTTTCCGCGGCGAACTTGCGCGGCAGTTTTTCAAGCGCCAAACCGGCCTTGCTGGTTGTCTTCCATATATGCAAGGCCTCAGCGCGCGCTTTGTCGTCAGAAGAGATAAGTTTAGTTGAGTTTGGGTCTTGGGCTGCGGCTAAAGCCTCAGGGCTGAACTCGAGGATGTCGTCAATGGCACCTTTGAGGTCATCTTGGAGGAGCTTGACGCCCACCGTGTCCGTGCTGACGGCGAAGGAACCAAATCTCTGCAACCCGTAGTAATTGATAAATCCCTTTTCTCTAAAGTCTGAAATGGCTTTTGATAGTGTGGACCTCGCTAGCTCTATCCGCTGCGCAGTATCCAAACCCTCTTCTCCTGGAAAGTGGCAATCGCGCAGGGTGATCACGAACTCATTACCCGCAAGCTCACCAAGCTCTAGTCCACGTGCGTGATACTGATAATCCCCAACTTTCGCATTCCATAGGTTTTTCCCCATGTGAACAAGTGTTCTTGCATTGACGCGCTTAACGCTGACCCGCTGCACTGTTACGCCTCTACGATCCTTAGTCCCGGCGAACTGGAAATTCTTCGAGTGCAGCTTCAACTGGCTGCCGATGAAAGAAATAACTTCCATAGTATCCTTATTTTCTTTGTACAGCGTAAAATGTAGATACTCTCCGCCGAGCTCATCCCATCCCAGCTTGCCCTTCACCTTCTTAGCGCCATCATTATTCTGCGCCCTACCTTTGCCTCTCTCACGGGGTGGCAGAGGCTTAATAGTTATTGTTTCATCCTTCTCAGTATTCGTTTCGAGGCGGGAGGAGAAGATGCGCCGGATGGCTTGGTGGGCATTCGTACGCTGCTCCTTATCGGGTATAATCTCCGATCTTATGGCATAGAAATCCCTGGCTTTGCGTTCAGGGTGCTTGAGAACTGCGGCATGGAGGTGGATAATGGACGAAGTGGTCTTTTCGCCGAGTATAGACCGCAGCGCTGCGACGTCCTCATCGGATAGCTAAGAACATTTTGTCAGCGAATTTTTTCTGCGTGAGCAACTACTGCACCGACCTGCGACGCTTCTACGCTATGATCTTCTTTTGCTGGAACGCTTTCTTTTGAAGGCGTGCTGTCGGCTCCTTTGGCTTCTGAGGCTTGGACGGTAGGAGCAGCCGGCAGCTCTACAGCGCCTACCGAAGACGTTTCAGTTTTCTTCTCTTGCTCTAAACCCTGCTTGTTGGACGGCGCCGTCAAACTTTCGAGGTGCAATACCTGCCCGGAAGGTAGTATTTCGTTGACCAGGAAATCCGTATACCTTCAAAGTCCCCGTATGTCAGCAATGCGGCCTTCAGTCAGATTCAAACCCGCCCGAGTCTTCTTGCAATTCCTTACCTCTGCTTTAAAATTCCGGAAAACCCAGGGTTGTCAGGGCTCACGTATTCTGTGATTCCAGCTTTGATCTCTTTCTCAAGTTCGCTGTCTGGCTTATTCTCCTCTGGGGCGGTGCCGCCATTCGCAAGGCTTGGTGGAGATTTGGGTTCAGGCGCTACGAGGCGTTCCGGAGTGGCCAATCGTATTCGCTTTCGAGGATGCTCCTCCTGAAGCCCCTCACCAGACATTTTTAGGCTTCACGGCCGTGTTGATAAGTATGTTGTTGCAGCTGTAGATGCTTGAAAGACCTTTGATGTGGGGTGGGCTTGTTAAGACGTAGCAAGGCAATTTTTCGCGAGCTAGGGCGGGGGTCACCATCACTAAAGCTTGACTTTTGAAATACTGTAGATACTTTGAGGTGCCTCAGGAGTCTATTTTACATGCAATTGAGGGCGAGACAGCTTCTTGAAGCGAAGCGATCTGGTACTTAAATGCTCAGTAAAGCCGCCAAAGTGTTCTAAAAGCAAATGCGTATAAATCCCAATCTGGATGGGCGTGAAACAATCGTAACTCCTATTCCCATGCACGCTACGCCATCTACATACAGGATCATAGTTCATCATGCATTTTCTTCTTTGCCTTCTCAATGGCCTCCTTTATCTCTTCTTCAGTGGAATCTTCGGGAAGTTTCACTGAAATTGGAGGCTTATCCTGTTCGAACTTGATCTCTCTCTCAACATCGCCATTTTCATCGGCCTTCTTCTTGTCTTTCGCCGACTTCTTAGGCTTCTTCGTAGCCTTGGGCTTAGATGCTTTACTCTTTGTTGGCATGCGCATCTTCTTCTGGAGGATCTCCATAAGAGCATTGTTAAGCTGGCGTGACTTGTTTTCAAGATCTTTGATCAAGATAGCAGGGTCTTCAGCATCAGAGAGCTTGGCTTGTTCGGCGAGCTTGGTATCTAACCACTGTTCGATAGACTCATAGGTATTAGTTATCTCCTTGAGGTCTTCTTCGGTGTAGAGCATGATCTCGGGGCTCTTGGATGGCTTAGGCTCTTCTGAAGTCGTTGACTTTAACATATCTTCCTCCTCAAGGTCTGCGAGAGGATCGGCGTTTGTAGTGGCTGACTCCTCTGCAGTCGCGGTCGAAGACGCTGAAGATTTGCTGAGTTCTTCAGCAGCAGACGAAGATGCTTCAGCAGCCTTCTGGACCTGGTCTTTGATGACCGAGGCCATTGACTTAGTTTGCCCAAGCGCGTCTTGCAGCGATTTGATCGCATCAGGCCTCTTGCGGGCCTCATCTTTTCTTTTCAGGATAGGGTCGACATGAGCCTTGAGATCTTTCAGTTTTTCTTTTAGGATTTCTTCGGCCGCGTCATGGCCCTCCTCGTAGATCCAATCGCTGGTAGAACGAAGCTGCTCCTCAAGCTTTGATCTTTGCTCTGGGGTAGAGACTGCCATGAAGCCCTCATCTTCTAGCAGATCACGCGCGCGGTAGGTAAATGCTTCAAGAGAGTTGAGGACTTCTTCGCGTATACGGCGTGCTTTGTCTGACGCGTCAAAAGCCGCGAGCCTGTGTAATGTGAGTGGGACGATACATTTATAGCAAAGGAGTGACATACCGATCCTTCATGCGGTTGAACTCCTTCCGTGAATGCTTCTCATAGCCCTGTTGCGTGATATGGTATGTAATAGCTGAAGTTACAGTCTTCTTCTTTCCAGACTTGGGCTTCTCTGCTTTTGCTGCCGCTTCAGAAGCCTCGGCGCTGTTGGTAGATGTAGAGGAAGAAGCTGGCGAGGAAGCTGACGAAGAAGCTGACGAAGAAGATGACGCGGAAGTCTCTGATGATGACGATGATGGGGCTTCATCCTCAGGAAGTTCTGATGAGTTCTCGCCCTCCTTGAGTGGCTCTTGACCTTCTTTCTTAGAGCCGAATCCGAAAAAGCCCTTCACGTCCTCCATCATGCCTCCTTTGCTCTCTGTGTCCTCTGCTTCGCAGCTAACCCAGCCCCCTAACACTTCAGGAATGCCAGTGACCGGGCTTAGGCGGACGGAAAATTTGGTGTTGAAGCTATCGCGATCACAGCCAGCCTTGTCAATGAGTTCAGTGACAACCCTTGTCAGATTTCCTGTTCTGACATGGACAACTGGACTGTTAACGAGTTCTGAACCGCCGGAAGGTACGGACTGGTAAAGCGTGAACTCAAACTCTCCCATCATTTTGAAGGGAATGTCTTTAACCGTCCCTATCTGTGACGTAGGCGTAAAAAGCTTCTGGAGACGGTCTTTGAGATTCCACATATATTGCACGCCTACCGAATATCCGGTGGCGTCGCTATCTCGGATTTCTTTAACCCTAAAACTTGGGCTTAATCCAGCAGCCTTGAAGGCAGCGCCAAAGACAGCTGCTTCATCAGCGTTGACGTTGCTTCTAAGCTTACCCGCTCCTCCAGCAAGAGATTCAAGTCTTTTCTGAACAAACGGTGTCCTAACTGCGCCACCATGTAGAATAACAGAGTCCAGATCAGAAAAGGTGAGCCCAGCCATGGCAAGAGCCTGTAGAATTGGCCCATCCACTCTCGCAGCGAAGTCAGAGGCCAATTCCTCGAATTTTGTTCTGGAGAGTTTATACCGGAAGTCGACATCTTCATATAGGCTCTCGAAGGTGGCTCCGGTATTAGTGTTGGCACTGAGTACTTGACGAACTTTCTCCGCCTCTTTCCATAATTTCGCGGTGGCCCTTCCATGTGTCTTGATATCTGCGGCCGCAGCCCCAAGCTTCTTAGCGCCTGAGGATTCCATGAACTCCTCAATCATATGGTCTATGACAAGTCCGTTGAGAGAGTCTCCTCCCAGTGTCCTGTCCCAACCGGTACCAAGTACAATGACCTCTTGGATTGTCTTGTTGTACCTGCCTACATCCTTTACGGTCCGGCCCTGGAATTTCAAGACCGTTGCGGTCGTCGATCCAGCACCCATATCGAATACCATGTGATGTTCCGGCTTTCCTCCTTCGCTCACGCTTGGGAATGTCCTTGATGTAGCATATTGTATTCCAACAGCCAGCCCATCTGTAATCAATCCCAATACTTTGAGCCCAGCGAGATTTGCAGCCACTTCGAGAGCTCTCTTCTCGTCGGCGGTGTAGAATGGAGGAATGGTAAAGACAACTTCTGAGACATCATTACCCTTTCCAGCCAAAGTCATTGCGTTGTCCCGTATGTTCTGCAGCTCCATGGCCAACAGCTCTTCAACAGTAAATGGCTGCTCATCGTCCGGGAAGCTCTTGCTCTTGAATGCTATTGTCGGCCGCTTCTCCAAGCCCGCAAGATCTAGAGCCGGGTGTCTTAACGCATACTCCTTCACAATACCTGGACCATCTAGGGGAATGCCTAGAAGGGCCTTTAGGTTTGGGTATACATCGCCAGGGAATCTCGCGGCGAGTGCAAGAGCATCACTGCCATAAAACCGCTCTGGGAAGCTGCTACTTTGCGCACCGGATTTAGAGGGCTTGAATGCGACTGCTGAGACTTCTTTTCGTTTCGAGTCTTTGGTAAGAACTATCTCGAGAGGTATTCCGGGCTTGACGAGTGCTGCTTTGATGTATTCGGTCCCCAGATCTACGCCCAGTACAGCCGAAGCTGCGGATGCAGTACTAGAGAACAGGACAAAAAGCCCTAGTATTATTGAAAGGGTTGAGAAGGGTGTGCGTCGTCGTCCGGGAGGCGCCATTGTGAATTGAAGAAACCGAGCTGCAGAGCTTCAGAAAGTGATGTTGATCTGTCCAGAAGCGAGAGAAGTCAGAGGGCGAACGCCGAAAAGTAAAAAGAAAATAGAGTTAAATATTCAGAGTTAAAGAAAGGGACTTCTCCCGAGAGGTTTGGGCGTGGAAGTTCATTGGAGCTATCTCAGGTAGTAATATATGGTACAGCTGCCAAAAGCTACAAATGAACACCTGGCTTTTGGCATTGAGGCCACCGTTTCACGCACGAACACCCATTCGACGACCGCGTTTAAATACACACGTGGGGAACGATTCATTCATATAGCATTGCAATGAGAATAATGATTTATTCATATAATTCGTGATTTTTCAATTCATTCGAACTTGTTGTCCGCTATCTACTAACTTCCTACAAACCGCCCTTATAAAACTAGCACTGTAAAATTGACCCTGAACAATGTAACTATTCTATTGCCCAACATCTAGTGGGGTATCTATTCAGAAAGATCTCTAAGCTGCTCGATTTGCCCGGGAGTTCAGTCTAATGCGACTCTTCATAGACGTTTGCTGAAAAAGCCAAGCTGTGTGTGAGTTTTTAGATGCCACGGTTAAATTCAACCATACCATCTTTTCCGCCGCGATCCCAGAACTCAGCCTCCAGTGTTTTGGCATTTACCGCTTGGCGCTGTGGAAAAACAGCTAGAGCTAAAGGCAAAGCGAAGATGGATGTTGTGAGGATTAAACCTACGTTGGAGTCGTTAGTCTCACCATACAGATCCACCCCCGAGAGCACGTACCAAGATTTACAGGTAATACCATCCTCGGCCTCTGTTTTAGCCACTCTGTCCGCTGCAGTCGAACTAAAATAAGTGGGGGTAGCACCATGATTGGGGTGGCATTCATCACTCTGCTGAGAGCTGTCTCTCCTACGGCTAATTTCGCAGCCTTCTTACTCTTTCCCAGGCTTTTAACCTCTATATCTCCTACTTCGACCTTGCGCTTCTCTTCTTCGCTAAGCACTGGGAAAACATCAATGCCCCTTCGTATCTCTTCACCACGCATAAGGAACACATTCAAAGCACCTGCGCTTGCGACAGCCGCGAAAGGCACTAGTCGTCCTAGAGTCGTCCGGGCCGCAGGTGAGAGGCGCTTTAGTCGTGGCACCAGTGCATTTAATCCTAGCGCAACACCACAAGAAGCGCTAACGGCGAGAAAGTAAGATTTTATAAGGGTTTCGGTAGATAGAGGCGTCGACTTATTCGCATTGGCGCTATTGATTGCTACGTTAAGGGACTGGTTGGTGATTTGCCATACCAAAGTACCAGCTGTCTAGAAAGCGATGTGATGCTCAGTATGCGCTTCTGAAACGTGTTGATATTGAATATATTCTTACCCCAAGACCGGGCGTGAGCATCCCCGCTGTCACAACCAAATTCGAGAGTACAAAACAGGACATGCGGAATGGCAGGAAGACGGGCTGGCCATTATCTTCTTAGATATCAGTAGGATTCTTTCGAAGATGGTCGTGGTGCCTTACCTGGATGGAGCGTCGAGTCAATTATCTTCTTTGCTTTCCATAGGTCTGGAGTCATGTCCTTGATCTGCCCCTGCTTATATGAAGTAACAAGCTGTTTTGCATGTTCGAGCCCGGCTGAAGATGTGAATAGGGTCCTAAGTTATAATAGAGTCAGCAAAATGCTTGTAGAACGAAGTGGGAAACTAATGGGGTTGTAGGGTGGAATTAATGGTAGTGGTACTCACCACACCGATTTTAAGGCAATGTGACAAACTCTGCGCACTGATTCCTCACCTAGGGTCTGAAATATCTGCTGAATGCCTCACGCGTCCCCAATATGTACTAAGGTCATACTGCGACACGGGCAGGTCACGACTCCCGGGCAAAGCTGAGGACATTTTGGAGGATTAATGCGCGATAAAGGGGATAATAAGAGTACAATTGAAAGTTGGTGTATTTCAAGGGGTAGAGCTCATAGCTTGTGTTATGAGTATAGAGGTCAGTGGGAGCAAAAGCCGCTAGAATAGTTTGGAGTAGAGTCAACCGCACGGCTTTTGGCGGTGTGAAGACCCCTCGGCAGTACTTGCATTGACACGACTAGTTATTTAAACATCACAATTCTAATTGTTGATTGTACGGAATTTGAAGAGATTAATCATAAATTATAGTTAGGATAATGTCACCGGGGTATTTGGTATTTTTGGACCGTCTATCGTTTATAATACATGAAGAATGAAAAAACAAGGCAATTAACATACAAACAAGAATTAACTTCTTGCAACTCCTCTAAGTGTTCAAGCACATGCTTCTTTTTAGACAATACGAAATCATGAATGGGTCCTCATTTCTTCTTTTTTCCTTTGGTATTAACCTCCGTAGATTGGAGAATAGCGTCGAATGTCTTAGTTGGATCATTACTAGATTTTGGCCGGAGCGCCGGGCTGACAGGGGCAACGCCAGCCGGTAACGGAAGAGCCTCTAGACCGAGCATCATTACGCTTTCGCGTCTGCGACTGGGGCTTTGTGACCGTGAACGAGTCCCTGGAGGTTGCAATAAACCTGGTGGAGGTGGAAGTGGTTCTTCTAGTGATTCCGCAACAGCAGTACTGAGAATATCGCTGTGAGACGCCCACTTTTCCGCCATCTGCCAGCAGTGGCTACGGCGGTAGATTCCTTCGACACCATGCTCGACAACATCAGGTGGTAGGCTGACTAGGCCCGTGCTTCCAGCGACGCTGTACCACCCCCGCTGAACGCCGGTATCCTCTCGAGCCCAAGGCACTCCGGATCTGGGTGGTTCACAGAGGAAGTATTCTACTCCCTCCGTCCATCTCACTCCCGGCGCATCCACTACAAGCATGGGGAGAGATTGAAGAACAGCGTACATGAACATCCATTGACCAGTTCGTAGATCGCAAATGTCATCAAAGTTCTTCCCGTGAGCGGACTTGCGTTCAAACTCGCGGAACGAGTCGAGGAAAGGGCTTGAGATGTCGGAGTCAGGATTGTACGATGCCCTAAGGATGCTTGCTATTTCATCGTCTTTGAGCTTCTTGCTTCGTGTCTTAGCGTCCTTCTTCGTGTCACCCGTGCCATAGCCCCCTCTTGTGGTTTTCAGATCCGGGTATATGGGTATGTCGAAAGGGACCGGAGGTTGGACAGGAGGCGAACTGCGATCATACTCGCTCATAACTCGGCGTAGTGCCTTGGTGGTCATCCCTTCCACATCGTCTTCATAGTCGTCATTAGATGGGCCTTCTACAGTCCGGCTAGTAAGAGACTTCCTGTCTACTAGGAGGTCGTAGAGATGTGAAAAGTCATGATAAAGATCAAGTAGAACCAGCCGATTCAGGCCGCTCGTCGCTAGACTGTTCTTCTTAGAGCTTGCCTTGGGAGGCCATGACCCATACTTTTGCTTGTAATAAGTCATCACGTGCTTTCGGGTTGCCATGAAAGCCGACTTCCACGCGTCAAAGCGGACTACCTTGCTCTCGTCAGCAGTCTTACTGTTCATAAGACCGGAGAATATAGCCGGAAAATCGAAGTCTTCTAATCTGGTATTGATGTTTTTTAGTCGCAAGAACAGGTCCATAGAAGCTCTCTCCATTCGGTTTCTGGTGATAGGGCTAATAAGTTCAAACTTCGGGCTTTCAAGTCTTGTGAGATCTTCATATTTACCCACCCCATGAACAAATGCCTCGGTGTATAGCATGACAGAGCGCATCCGCTCGCCGAGGACAATACCTTCAATTGTCTTCTCACGACTTGACCTCGTATCTGCCATGTGCAATTCGTGAACATAATTATCAAAGCTCATCGCAGCAATTTCTCCATAGGTAGAGCCATCGACGTTTGAGAAATCATAATGTTGAAGAATATCCGCAATTCTCATGAAGATGTCGAAAATTGACGCATGTTTCTCAGTCGCTACAAGGGATTGGCCAAGAAGGAACGCTACCAGGTTGCGATATGCGACCAACTGCTCCACGTCGTTGGACGTGCACTTCGCTCCGGGATTGTTTGGACCGAGAGTTCCATGTTCAATGGACAAAGAGAGAGGCAGGTAAAGATGGATTTCGGAAGGTATATCGTCAGTAGTGTCGCTCAACGTCCGCGAGCCTTTGGAGCCATCAGAGCTTCCTTCAGGGATGCTTGGATCGGGCGACCTCGGCGGCGTGGGAACCTCACTAGACTGCCTACGTGCGGATTCTATCTGGTGCTGCCGCCGTTTATTGCTAGAAGCAATCGTCGAGTCACTGTATATTCTGCCATATGCGAGACGTGTCATAGCAGGGGAGGCAGCGTAGATATTAGAGTCGATACGAAATGAAGGCCCACTGCCGGAATTGCGCGGGAAGAGATAGATGAATGTATCGCCATTCTCATTCCAAAGCTCTGGGACCTAAGATGAAAGTTCCGTTAGCATGTCATAGCCATAGAATTTAGTGAGTACCGAGAGGGCCTTAGCATACCTTCTCTCCACCGATCAAGAGTGATAGATCATATGGGATCTTTCCATGATGGCCTACCACCCACGCCGGATGTCCGCCATGCCCGAATTCGCTGATACGCTCATCACTGTTTTTCCTGCCTCCTAATAACCAACTCTTCCGCTTTGCTTTCGGATTGTTCAACGGCGTAGGTAGGCTAGAAGTCCTCTCATTTGGAATATTAAGAACCGGAGTGCCAGGTCGAGTTGATGGACGGCTACCAGGTCCCAAGGCTTCGTTTAGCGGAGCGGGAGGAGGTAGAGGCTCAGTGGCAGCTGGAGCGGCGGTCATTGACTGAATGGTAGGCGCTCCGTGTAATTCAGGGCCTTGCGGCGGTGGGGGTGGAGGTGGATAGGTAGGAGGGAGCAGTTGCCCTGAAGGTGTGCGTTCATGGGGGGGTTTGCTCAACTTAGTTGCGACGGGGATGCGACCTCTATTCGGGTTTACGGAAAGATAGTTTGAGGAATATGGAGCTGAGGGCACTTCTTCTACTGGAGATTCGGATTTGGCCGGCTGGTCGGAGGATGAGAGAGAAAACAGAGAAGAGAGTCTCCGGCTTGAGCGCTTTTTGGAAGCCATGGCATCTATGTTGGGCAGGTTTGAGTCGCGATGAGGATATTAGGGTAAGAAGCGGACAAGAAGAGAGCAGGAAGATAGCAATGGACGCGGTAAGGCATAGGGGTATGCTTGGAGAAGCATCTGGTTAGACAGGCAACAAGAAATTGTTTTCACGGGAGGATTATATGTATGAACCATGGAGCGGAGTAGAATCGTCCCTGGTTCCGGCGGAGCTGATGGCCAGCGCGGGCTGATGTGGGAACCCATGTGACGGATGTGGCCCCATGAAAATTTCTGGAAAGTTGGTCTGAAGATCCCTGAACCGCCCTGGCACCACTTAAGGTAGGGCGAAGCGCGGCGGGAGGCGCCTGAATGCAAGAATGGCGTCTTTGGCCTCTACGTAACAGGTGCCCCTCCAGCACTGCATTCCCTTTTGCGCCTGCCACCACCCTCTTGATTGGCGTGCCGGGATCTGGGAGATATTTTTATGTATCTTTATATATCGGATGCATTAGCACGGCGGGCAGTACTGGCTACTGTGCTGTAAAAAACCGTTAAGATCTATCATCCGCCAGCGCCATAGCATAGGAGAAGGATCGCACCAACTGCGCCTTGCGGCTGCGATGTCAGACCTTAAAATTGGAGGCGAGTTGCGTCGCCCGGCACGTTCCGCCAAGTACCCGATGGCGTACGAAGCATGCGAAGCTCTTGGTGCATAAGGCAAGTCTTGCAAGATAAAATGACTGGGAGCGATTTTGACTGGCTTTTGGCTGGCCTTTGGCTGGCCTTTGGCTGGCCTTTGGCTGGCGTTTTGGCTGGCTCTAGACTGAATATACTGTGATGCTTCGGCGCGTATGCACTTGTAGTTTGCGAAGGCCACAGCAACTTCTTCCTGCTGCATCCGCACCTGCGAGACAGCCGTGAAGCGCCCCATCGTGTCCCCTGACTTTGCTACAATCGACGAGCAACGTAACTGGGTCCCGCCTTTTTTCCACAACTACTTGTGAATGAGCCTCGTCAGCGAGTGAGCCTCAGGATGCAGACACAGGCCATTGTACCCGAGCATCCGGGCTGAGTCGTACGCCAATTCGTCCCATATCGATAAGCTCCCGGCGATCTCGCTGACGGTGGGAGCCAAGGAAAAGGGTTCGATTCTTTGAACCTGAGGCACTGCAAGCGCTTCAGGCACTTCAGGCAACCCAGACGCCTCCAGCACATACCTACCTACCTGCTTCCTGCACGTCATTCCTAGACTTAGTTTCAATCCTCACTTTCTATCGCACAACAAAGAGCAGCCATCTATCCAGCAAGACACTAGGTGTTCAGCAAGACATGTTCATCAAGACAAACTCCTGCGCGCTATTGTTGGACCAGTAAACTTTCCATTCCGTTCTTCTGACTCAGACAGCGATCGCCTTCGTAGAGCACTCTGGGGGCCATCTGCTTCCATGCAACCCCAACTCCAACCACTATTGCTCGTCCACTACTTTAAGCCCACCACCACCGCCACCAACCGCTCTTGCGTATCTGACCGGAGTTCTAGTTATACCTGATGACTGTCATGTCAGCTAATGCAACTGACATGTACAGCACAAAGGCGAAACCGCTTATTAATCTCCTTCGTGGCTGGCCCAACACGTCCTTGTTGCCCACACATCTACTCAGAAAGGCTGCAAACAATGTCTTAAGCAACAATGCCATCGCATTTCCGGGCATGCTCTACGGCCCAGATCCAGGCGATCCACGGTTGAGAGAAAACATTGCGTTGTGGCTGTCTGATTTTTACAAACCCCCTCAGCCAATATTGTCAGACAGGATAACCATCACTGGTGGTGCTTCTCAGAATTTAGCATGTATCCTTCAGGTCTTCTCGGATCCGCTCTTTACACGTAATGTCTGGATGGTTGCGCCCTGCTATATGCTAGCATATCGCATATTCGACGACAGTGGATTTTATGGAAAGCTCAGAGCCATTCCTGAAGATGACGAGGGTGTGGATATTGATTATCTCCGCAGGGAGATAAAGAAGAGTGAGGAGAAAGCAACTCTAGGAGGAAACAACGAGCCTGTGAGAAATTAGACGTCAAGTAGGTGTTTCCTTGGTTAAAACTAACAACTCGCCAGAAGTGGAAGCCCGCTCGACCTTGGGGCAAAATCTACCGTCACATCGTCTACGCAGTCCCAACGTTCTCTAACCCTTCGTTCAAGACAATGACGCTGAGGCGGCGTGAAGAACTAGTAAGAGTAGCACGAGAGTTCGACGCTCTCATTGTAACAGACGATGTTTATGACTTCTTGCAATGGCCTTCAAGCCCCAATTCTCAAACATCGGGTCTAGACACAGCCGTTTTACCTCGTGTTGTCGATGTTGATCGATTCCTTGACGGCGGCTCCGAAAGAGAAGGCGCAGATGGCTTTGGCAACGTTGCAAGTAATGGTAGCTTTTCCAAAATATGCGGTCCAGGTTTGAGAACAGGATGGGTGGAAGGAACTCCGAAGCTAGCATATGGAGTATCACAAACGTATGGAAATCTCCACACGGCACACCCTGCGCGCAAGATCATGGCTAGATTATGGTCAAACGCTCGCCATCGCCACTGGCTGCTGCCGCTTGAATTTTATGGTGTAGGCGGGGAATGCTAATTCTTTATTACAAGATGGCTTACCGAACATGCCAGTTGATCCTTGTGCGACACTGCCAGTCGGCCATGGTTTTGCGCAATGAGCAACGTAAGCCTTGGGAACTAGCGAGGACTTTGAGCTAACATGATGCTTAGAGGATCGAGCAGATCCGGAGGTGCACCGTCTCACCTGACAGCAACCTTTGTTGCTGATACTCTGGCATCTGGGGAACTTCAGCGCCATGTACTGGATACCCTACAGCCCTCCTACGCATCCCGCTACCGATGCATGATATCAGCGATTGAGACTAACCTACTTCCACTGGGCGTCAAGATTCCTCAGCCTGGTAGGGATGTAGTTGGAGGCTATTTTATTTGGCTGACTCTACCGTCCTCATTAAGAGGCGCCGAAGTAGCGCAACGAGCAAAAACAGAGGAGAACCTAATCATAGCACAAGGTGAATTGTTCGAAGTCCCCGGAGACACCGACCATGCCAGTTTTCCCCACGATCTAAGGCTTTGCTTTGCCTGGGAGGATGAGGATAAACTTGCTGAGGGAATTCAGAGACTAGCAAATGTTATTCACAATATGCAAAAAGATGGTGGCGAAGTTGGTGTAGCGATGCAGCCTACCACGGATGGAGATTCAAGGGGGAAGGATGCTGTTAGGAATTTTTGGTGAGCGGTTCATTTCCCAGATGCGGTCCTTGGAGGCCGAACATATTCCTGGTTACCACCAATGTTGGCGGTGGTCCGCTACGTAAGCTTTAAAACAGAGAGATATAGTGCAAGGCGGAGACCAATAGCAGTTACTTTACACAAGAAATAATGCATTGCAAATCGGTTGATGCATGGCCCATTTTAGGACCATCCTTTAATATTATGCCACTTTATGAGAGACCTCCAATCACATGAGAAGTCTCATGGAACCATTTTCACATCCTTCAAGCACCCCTTTCGGTCTTTCGCAGGGTTGCAGGGCCTACAGGTTACACCGTTGTTCTAGACAACAGTTTCTTTGTTCGGGGTATTCACTGCTGCACAACGTAATACTCTTAGCTGCAGGTGTGCACTACGATAAGCATGAACTACTCGAGCATCGTCCATCGCATTACGCGCTCGCAGGGCGGCCGCTCGAGTTGCACTTGATATTTGGTACTATTCTTTTCATGATCGAAAACGGACCAGAGCGGGATGTGGCCTGGCGGGCCGCCCATGGGCTTGTTTTTAGGCTGAGCGCCAGTCAGCCAAGGGTGAAGCGCTGTAGGCTGCGAGCGCTCTAGATTCATGGTGAGGGACCCACGGGTTATTTTGGAATGTTGGCCACTCAGCAGCCATCGTCCCCAGAACAAGATGGTACCTGACACGGCGCTGGTTTCAAATGCCCCTTAAGCGACTGGCCCATAGGCGGGTGTGGCGCTGCGCTGGCATGAAACGAGTTGATTTGGCGATAGCGCCTCATTTTAAGAACGTCGCCCCTTGGGACCCTGACTGGATAGCGACCCTCTGATGTTTCATCCTCGGCATCGCGCTCTGAGAGGACACGCGCAAGCCTCTTGCTGGAATTTTGGCTTGCCTTCGTGGCACGCGCAGGCAAGGTCTGCTAGCCACAGGGTCACATTCCTGAGCCCTGCCCTAGAACATGAAGGAGAGGCACGACGCCGGGCAAGATGCGGGTGACGAGGTTGGCCATGAGGCTAGGTGGAATGATAGCGTCCAGAATGGATCGTCCTACGCTAACGGGAGCGGAGAGCAGGCGTATGGCTGGGATGGCCTGAGAAGACAGGATATAAATTGTTTATTTGACGCCGGCATTGAGATAGTAGAACCACCCCAGGATGCAGATCTAAAACTTGAAACAGGGAGGTTTCTAAACAATTCGCTGGCCGACTTTGTAAGTGCAGAACGCTTTTGCTCACCTATATATGTAGAACATCCTCCCCATGCTGCTCTACTCTTCACGAAGCATTGTGTTGCCGCTTCCAGGTTCCACTGTTGGCACACTATTTCTTTCATACATTGTCATTCATTCATTCACTTCTCCATATTTGTTCCGCTCCTTATAAAAGCTTCACCTCTTCTGAGTTTGAGTTATCCAGCTAACCCTCACCCAATAACTCAACCCTCCCAGTTTCTTCTTTAACATTCTCCAAAGCCCCGTCCACAACAAACTCGTCGGTTGCTGGTCACTGACATTTATCCCTACGGGCACAGTCTGGACACTCCTTGCCTCGCAAACGTTCAAGTTTTCACTTCGCAACCATCATCATGGTTAGCTTCGGCGCCGCTGCGCTGTTTGTCGCCCTTCGCGTCCTTCTCACGGTGACTACGTCTGCCGCAGCTCCCATCGCCTCTCCTCAAACAACTGAAGCTGCGGCTTCATCCAGCTACTGGCTTTCTACTATCACCCGTCAGGGAACTGTTGCTTTCGGCAATTCAAACTTTCAAATCTACCGTAACGTCAAGGATTTTGGCGCGAAAGGTGATGGCTCCACCGATGATACTGCTGCTATAAACAATGCCATCAGCTCTGGCAACCGTTGTGGTCAAGGATGCGACTCTAGCACAGTTACTCCCGCCTTAGTTTACTTCCCTTCTGGCACATATGTCGTTAGCCAGCCCATTATCCAGTATTACTACACTCAACTCGTCGGAGATGCACTCAGCATTCCAACGTTGAAAGCTGCTGCGGGCTTCACTGGCATGGCCGTCATCGACTCGGACCCCTACATGGAGGGTGGTGCCAACTGGTACACAAATCAGAACAACTTCTTCCGCCAAATTCGCAACTTTGTTATTGACCTCACTGCTATGCCGGCAACTGCGGGTGCAGGCATTCATTGGCAGGTCGGCCAAGCTACGAGCTTGCAGAACATTCGTTTTGAAATGGTCAAAGGCGGCACTGGCAATGCGCAGCAGGGCATCTTCATGGACAATGGTTCTGGTGGCTTCATGACTGACCTTACCTTCAACGGTGGTAACTATGGTGCATTCTTTGGCAACCAGCAGTTCACCACTAGGAACCTGACATTCAACGACTGCAACACCGCAATCTTCATGAATTGGAACTGGGCCTGGACTCTTAAGTCCGTCTCGATCAACAACTGCAAGGTTGGCGTTGACATGGCGAACGACCCCTCCAACCAGACTGTTGGCTCCGTGCTCCTCTTGGATAGCAAGATCACCAACACACCAATTGGCGTTAACACCTCATTCAGTAGCAACAGTGTTCCAACTGGCGGGGGGACTCTCATTCTGGACAACGTCGACTTCACCGGCTGCACCACTGCGGTTCAAGACTATACTGGCAAACAAATTCTTGCTGGCGGTAGCGTCGTTCCGTCCTGGGGTCAGGGCAGAGGTTATACTGGTTCCGCTGCACAGCGTATCCAAGGCGATATCTCAGGCGCACCTTCTAAACCCGCCAGCTTGCTTTCTAGCGGCAAAGTCTTCGAGCGTGCTCGTCCCCAGTACGAGTCGCTTCCCGTTAGCTCTTTCATCAGCCTCAAGTCGAAGGGTGCAAAAGGCGACGGTTCCACTGACGATACCGCTGCCATTCAATCTGCGCTCGATGGTCTCACCTCTGGCCAGGTCCTCTATATTGACCACGGTGCCTATGTGGTTACAAAGACCATCACAGTTCCAGCGGCCAAGGATATTAAGATTACTGGTGAGATGTGGCCTTTGATAATGGCGTCTGGTACATTCTTCTCCGACCAAAGCAACCCGAAGCCAGTTTTTCAAGTTGGCGAAACCAGCGGTGCTGCCGGTACCTTCGAGATGAGCGATGTGATCTTCGAGACACTTGGTCCGGCTCCTGGTGCTATTCTTATGGAATGGAATATTGCATCAGCTGAGCAGGGTAATGCCGGTCTTTGGGATGTCCACTTTCGTGTTGGCGGTTCTGCAGGCACGAAGCTTCAATCAGACACTTGTGCTAAGAATCCCACTGCCAATCACTCGGCCAACGATGCTTGCCTCGGCTCCTTCATGATGCTCCACATCACTAAGAATTCTAATGCTTACCTCGAGAATGTCTGGCTATGGACCGCCGACCATGAGCTTGACCTCGCCGACCACAACCAGATCGACGTCTACAACGGCCGTGGTATGCTCGTCGAGAGCCAAGGTCCGGTTTGGCTCTACGGCACCGCCGCTGAGCATAGCGTTCTTTACAACTACCAATTTGCGAATGCGAAGAACATCTACTATGCACTCATTCAAACCGAGACGCCGTACTTCCAACCAAATCCGGATGCGACAACGCCGTTCAAAACTCAAGCCAACTACTCCGATCCCGACTTTTCTACCTGCACTACCGAAGCCTGCAAGTCGGCTTGGGGTCTACGCATCGTGGATAGCAGCGACATTTGGGGTTACGGAAGTGGAACCTATTCTTTCTTCAGCAACTACAATCAAAATTGTCTGGCCACAGAGAGCTGTCAGGAGAACATGATCAGCGTTGAGAATTCAAGTTCCGTCAATCTGTTTGCTGTGAGCACCAAGGCTAGCACAAACATGATCGTACAAGATGGCAAGAGCATGGCTCTTGACTCCGATAACCGTAGCAATTTCTGTGCTACGCTTGCTATGTTTGCTGTTGCTTGAGTTGAGACGAACACAACTGAGCGACGCCTCAGAAGGACTTTGAATGCGCTTAACTTCTTTCCCCTTCCTCCTTTTAGGCGGTTGGGGCCCTAATTCTTGTCATTATCTTGTTCATGCTTCGCTTCTTCGAGCTGGCTCCTCCCTCTGGCTTTTGCCCATCCAGCAATATGGATTCATAGACCCCAGAGGGCACGCATGTGCGATACCATTAACGAGCATCATGGACTTGTTATTTCCTTTCTCCTTGTTTCCTTCTTTTGTAGATAAGGGCAGCAAAATATGCATCAGGGGGCACTCCTAGGTAACTTTCGGCTGCATCGGACACAAGGCATGGCGTACTATACCCCCCATTTGCAACGATGAGGGTGTTCTGGTAATCTGGGTTGGGCGGTGTCTATGTGTAGGCAAATTCACAATATACTTCAATCTGTTTGACTATGCTTTACGTGATGAATAGTTGTGTGAACATAAAAATGTCGCCTTTAATATGGGACGAATCGAACATCTTTATCTTCCCCAACGGTATCTCAATTTGTCTTTTACACGTGCTTTTTATTCAAGTTATGATATGGTGTAAGATTTCTCTGGAAATAAGCAATGGAGAACATGAAATCCGACTCTCTACACGCTTCGCTTTGTATCACATAATTTCCACTACTGCAAACTGATGTAACGTCCCTCCCTGCGGGTCGAGAAACCCCCCGCGCCGAGATGAATCCACTCTTCCGGCATCTTAATTCTTTCCCCGTGAGTCTATTTTAGCTATAGCCTATGTATTACTTTTCTTTAGATATCCTCCTTTAGGAATCAGTCTATAGCAAGAAAAATACGACAGTCTTGGTCATGCTGTCAATCGTTCCGTTCACGGCATCCAGAACCGCGTCAGGTTTACACCCCTGCTCCACTACGGCCATCAACACATCTTTAAATTTTGGAGCATTAGAATAATAGTTCTATTAAAAGAGGAGATAACTGTTAGATTTTAAAGACACTCAGCCCATAAAAATATGCACTCCGGATTTATCCGTGCGAAGGGGTCTGAAGTGCCTTGGCATAAGGATTTAGTGCGCTTACGCAGATATTTAGCAAGTTGTATTGTATTCTACAGTCGCTTACGGAGGTCGGTAATATAGCCAATTGCATCTTCCCAATTAGGCAGTTAGGATACCCCCAAGTTTACCACCCGCAATAACTACCTGTGGGGGCATTAAAAACAACAATATTTTATTTAGAATCTACCCAGTCATTGATTAGGCAAAAGAAATTAGCAAATTAGGGTTGCAGAACCCTCTGCTTTAATAATTAATGGCTTCCACGGGTACTTAGACGCCCCAGCGGTCGGGCGGCCGAGGCGCCCCAGAATTATGCGACCGCATTGCATCCTTTTCTGTTTAGGTAGAAGCTTCTACAGCCTCAATTCTCCACATTCTTTGTGCCTAACTGACGCCTAGAGATATTATATACAAAATCCTAGCATTTTTAAGGCTCTGTAAAGAGTTTTCTGAGGAAACGTATCCTAACTGCCTAATTGGGAAGGTGCAATTAGCTATGCTACCGACCTCCGTACAAAACCGGCTTCCCTTCCGGCGCGCTGCGAGATTTTCCCCGCGCCACTCTTGGCAGCCGCCTTACCAAATCAAGCTAAGCGTTAAATAAGGGTAGTACTTGTGGCTTTATCAAGGCGAACTCATGAACTGCGCCACATGTACCTGTACCCTCCCATAATCTATGCAATTCGAAACATCCACAGGGGTATGGCCGGAGCGGGTCGGCCGTCCTCCCTGCTAGCGTGATCGAGGCGTTCGTCTGCCTGACGAGGCTTAAGTGGCAAATCTTCAACACGTGGTTCTATAAGTAACTTAGATTTGGTGCCATTATAGACAGTGGCCCTTCTTGTCACCACCGTTCACGAAAGTAAGGTTGATGTTGGGGCTGACGGAAGCCGTCGAAAGCGCTGCCTATTTCTGGACCCATCTCGTTGGGCAGTTCTTGGAAGAAATCACTACAAGAGACAGGCAAACGTGACCATTGCAATGCTGATAACGGTAGTAATACGATATATTTAAACGTTCCGACTACATTAAAAAGGAGTATCCCGTCCAACGAAGTTCCCTTGAAACAGCGACCCTCCGCTAACTGTATTTGGCCCATGAAAATGCGAGCTGCCTTGAGTTATCGCGAAGGTTCCACGTCCGGATGTGCCTCGATTCTCTTCGCCTCTAGCGCCTCGTTGTGAACCCTCGCCTCCTAACCGGGGCTGTCTGCTACCCAACCGCGCTATATCCCTAATCCATCGTCGAAGCTCACCCGTAACGGCTACAAACCCAGGATCTTCCACATCTTCAAACTTTGTCATGTCTATGTGATTGCTGTGTATGCCTATCGGAATGTAGCCAGGCAGAATAGCGGAATGGGACGGCACGACCTAAGATTATTAGTGCCTTGGTAAGAGCATGGATACTGGTCAGCCTACAATGCCAACGCCAGGAAGCGGCAGTTCCTCGTAGAAACAAGTGATTTCGATCGGCGGTAGTCCATCCTGGCTACGTGATCGAATCATGATGTGGAAACTGTTCTGAACGCGCTCCAGTACCTCAGAGTCACTTTTGAGGACGGCCAGGATCTCCGGATTCGTCTGTTTGAGCACACCGATTGCTCTGGCTAGACTTTCCGCCCAATGTGCAAGGCCGGAGCCGTGGTGCGGAGTCCCGAGGAATATGATACCCCGAGTGCACTCGAGGACTTGTTTCAGATGACTCTCCGGTCGCTGCTGCGCTGTGGACAGAGCCTATTCCCATCAGATCCTGGCCCTCCTACAGTATGTCAAATAAACCCACATCTTCGCAGACAAGACCCCCCAGGCTGTGGCAAACGAATATTATAGGACGATCGTTCTGCTCCAATAAGCCAGGCTCTCACGGGTAGCGCTTTTGTTGAAGGCTCACAGTGTCATCCTTTTCTCTATACGCTGTCACAGCAGCCAGCAGGTTCATCGCATGGTTACCAATTCGGTTCTTGGACACCATGCCCCGCCAGTCGGTGACGTATGCGTCGTGACCAAATGTGGGTATTCGCGTATTGGGTAGTTCAGATGAGAGCAGGGTCTGCGGCCATGGAGATGTAGCGCTCTTCGCCCGCCATGTCTTGTGGCAATCTCCGGTAAGGCCATGAATGAAAATTATGCTGTTTGGAGCATTAGTGCTGAGTCGCATCCTAGCAATTAAAGGCAGAGGACGACTTACTCAACTACACTATTTTCACAGTCGTGGAGCAGCTTTATTCCTAATAGAAACGTCTTTCTTGAGGATCCTCGTCTTGGTGTCGTCGCAGCGCTTGCCGAGGCGCCTTCCGTGCTAGCGGCTGCCGACC
>KV750158.1:4787-24004 GCA_001692915.1 Glonium stellatum
CCAGTTTTGACCCAGCTTATCCTCCACCCTCACTCGCGCGCGCCTCTACCCTTCTTATCTGTCCCTTCCCCCCCAGGCCTTCAATGCGCCCACCTGTTAAAGAGCACCCATTCCACGACTGGTTTCACGGGTCTCGAGTCCTAGATGTTCCCTAGCACCCAGCAAGCACTGGTGCACCTACCAGGCAAGCCGTCACACGACCAAGCGCCGCAGCTACCTCGAGGAGAATGCGGCTTCATACGTTCAGAGACCGACTCGCCCAATGGCTCACGCCAGCGCTGTTCGTGCCGGAGCTTCTTCCCTGATTCCTTGGTTCGCTCCCGCTGCGGTTGTGGTCACCAAGCATGGCATCATGAAGCACAGCCACTCTCCTCCGTCTCAATGCAGGAGCACATTCTGGTCGTCGAAGAAGTCAAGCGGCTGAGGCAAGACTTAAAAAGGTTCGAGGTCTTTGAGCAGGAGCTTCACAAGGAACGAATAATAAGGGACGAGAGAGATCGAATATGGAAGGGCATTGAGGAGCGCCTATACGAGAATATGAGGTGGCTTAAAGTTCACTTGGACGACAAGGTCGAGGCGGTTGTCGATAAGACGCAAGAATGCCATGATGCGATTAAGGCGGTCCAGGAGAAATTGATTAGCGTGGACGACGCGGCTATGGAGTTAGAGAATAGGATCGAAAAGATCGAGCATGGAAGAGGGCTGTTGTCGAGGTCGCTGACTCCCGTCATTGAGACATCCCAGCCTCTGCCTTCGTTGCCCCAACAAACGGTCGCGGAGTTGCCCATCAGGACTGAGAAGAAGTACCCTCAATCGTGGAGTACGCGAGTAATTTTTGTCCCGCGCAAATCACAGCAATTTGCGTATGACCCCGACAGCGCTGGCTACAAGCGGTGCCAGTCACGCAACCTCCAGCAGAACCTTGACTTCTCCAGCCAAGACAGTGCTTCCTTTGTTAATGCTGTTGAAGCAGTGTTCAAGGGGGTCATCCGAGGTCGTCCATGGATGCCGTTAACCGGCTATCGACCGGAGGACGAGCCATTCGGTCGCATGGCCCTGCGTCAACTCCCTGGCGATCTATGCATCAAAGACGTGTGGGATTATCCTTTTCTAGAGGACCACTGCATTGCACATGACAAAATGCAGGGCGATGTTCTCTACATCGCTTTGCAACATGAAGACCTTTCTTGGAATGACATCAGATTCCTCCCCTCCGTGGTCGGTTCCGACGAATCATGCTGGCAACACGACGAAGAATTGGATGGTTCGGTTGGTTTCAAGAGCTTGGATTCTGAACTCATGTACGATTATCAGGATCCTCCGCCCTACTCATCACGCACTCACCCCGGCATCGATAGGGCGCCGTCAAAACTAGATGTTCTTGCCGATTCGGCATCTATGCTATCCCGCGTGGAGAGGCAGCCCACCAACTCTTCAGAGCGCAGCAGTCTTAGGAGCTTCGAGACCGAGGGTTCAGATGATGAGCACAGGGATAAGAAGCCGAAACTCCGTCCTAAGCAATCCATGCCAGCTATGAATGGCTCGAGTAGCGCATCATCCGCGCCTGCAGTGTATGTTTCTGGCAGATCTAAGAGGAAGATGCCTGTGCGCGAAAAGGGTCCAAAAGAGCCTCTGCATTTCAACGTTTCCAATGTCGCAAAATGGAGGCCGAACATTTTGCATCCTCACAACGGTAAGGAGAAGGCGGAGACAGCACAGTAAACAGCCAGGGGAGTGCACTGATTCTCAACCACGTTCATTATATTTTCCTATGTAAGGGGCATTCTCGATTTAAAAATTTCGTCTGAGGCGTTATTTAAAAGCCTCTACTATGTAGGGATGGATACCCACCCGGCGTTTGGAGACTGGGGAAGAGCGTTTTGCAGATGGTTAATTTCAGGCCTTCATGGGGCGTTTTGCAAGAAGAGCGTCGTGGGGAAAATATCTCTTATCTCTGTAATTGGGATGTACGAGTAGGGGTCCAGCATTTGTAGAGCCTCACTCGTCGATTAATGGCGGGTGAGGCGATAGGAGTTCCCAATCAAGTGCTTTCTAAAATCACGCAGCTGCTTCGTTTGCCTTTGATCCCAATCCTTACAAATCCCTCGGCATTCGAGCTGCTTTTCGTCCCCTCGCAGCCGCCGTTGACGTCGCTATGGCTTCGAGTCGAACGGCCGTGCGAGATAACACGAGCAGGGCTCGGTTCAAGCGCAGTACACGTTGGCCAGGCAAAAGATGAATGCCCACTGCTCATGCCACAGCAAGGCCAGAAATAGGAAGCCAGTGCTACCAACACTGTAGAGAAGAGTCAGCCCCTAGAGTGGTGGTGTAAAGCTGTCCCGTCGTCCATCGGGGGGCTGTCCCGCTATGCTCACGTGTGGGGGAGGGACGGGGGGAACGAAACCCTGAAACCCTGAAGCCCTGAGGCCCTGGGGCCCTGAAGCCGGCCGGCAGACAGACTGACTGTCCTGTGAAAGGGCAGCTGGGCATGCTGCACCCCATGCGTCGTTGCCCAGATAGAACCGGTCATTTGGGTCGTTGACGGGCATCAGGTCTAAAAACGGGGTCGTTGTGTGCCCCCCAGAATGATCATCCTTTCTTATCGCCTTCCAGACTGGCCTGCCCTCCACACCTCACTACCGCGATCTGCCCCATGCAGCGATACTACCTCGACCGCCGCCTCTCCAGCCCAATCAGGTTCCTGACTTGGCAATTGTCGCTCACCTGTCACCTGGCTCTCATCCCGCGAGCTGGCGGCCTCATCGTGTGCCTATCAGTTCCTAATTCTTACCTGAATCTTCGCGTCCAGTAAGAGAGAGGGAATGTGCTCGTCCCGTGCTTTCCACCCTGCATGTCAGGGTTGTACAGCATGCCAACTTTCTTTTCTCTTCACCTCTTAGCAGCTCGCCAAAGCAAGCCATGCCATCTCGTCAATTCCATCTCCAAACGTCCTGATTGGGATTTCGTTTTCTATCCTATCCTTCATTTCATCTTCACCGTCTGTACTAGCTTCTGCCTCCGTTCACGGTACTTTGTGGTCTACGTCGTCCCATGATGGCAGCAGATCCAGAGATTGTGAAGGACAACCTCCATGTATCCTCCGCACATTCATCCCTCAAAGATGCACCTACAGCGGGCGAGGTCCGACATCTTCCTACGTACGAGCATGAGAAGGCTCTCGTTCTCAAATTCGACTTACGCATCTTGCCCATGCTAGCTCTTATGTATCTGTGCAATGCACTTGATAAGGGCAATCTTGGTAATGCAAAAACAGATGGTCTTGAGAAGGACCTTCACTTCAAACCAAACCAGTACAACTTGATTCTTTCAATTTTCTACGTTCCTTATGTCGTCTTTGCTCCGCCGATTGGCATGCTGGGCAAGAAATACGGCCCGCACAGAGTCTTACCAATCATGATGTTCTCTTTTGGTAGTCTCACCTTATTGAGTGCCTCTGTCAAGAACTTTGCTGGAATGATGACATTGAGATGGTTTCTTGGTAAGTTTGTCTACATTGATCCTGTAGTTGTTCTTGCTCAGACCTCATATTCTCTACACGAGTTCAATAAGCTCTTAAACGCGGAAAGAGTAAAGTACACAAGTTTATATATTATACGAGTACTAGAGAGTTGCTGGCCAAGTCCCGCGCGTTTTTAGCATCACACCAAAGGCCGTAGCGTCTAAGTCCACCCAAACCACTTACGCAAAGGCTACATCACGATCTACCGTTACTGGAACCCCTTGCATTAACCTAGAGATATGCAGCGGCTAATAGCGGCATGCAGGCATGTCTGAGTCGGCATTCTTCCCATTGGTCATTTACTACTTGACCACGTTTTATCGGAGAGGAGAGCTTGCTCGACGTCTTGCCATCTTCTATGCTGCCTCGAATATTGCCAATGCTTTCAGTGGCTTGTTAGCATTCGGTGTCTTTCACATTCATTCGAATCTCCCAGGATGGCGATATCTCTTTCTCATTGAAGGCGCCTTCACAGTTCTGTGTAAGTGTTTTGGCTTGGTTGATGTAATCAAGCTAGAGCGACATTGACCCTCTTTAGTTAGTGGCTTCGCCTTTATATATCTGCCTAAATCTGCTTCGGAGGCAAAGTTTCTTAGTGACGAAGAACGCCAGATGGCTTATCTTCGCATCCAAATGGACAGTTCCTCTGTCGTTAACGAGGAATTTAACCTCCGTGAAGCGCTGAAGGTCTTTAAGATGCCCGCTGCCTACGCGTTCCTTGGCATTGAAATATGTCTCGGTGTGCCTCTCCAGTCGGTGTCACTTTTCCTACCGCAAATCGTTGCCCGCCTAGGTTACAGCTCAATTAAGACGAATCTGTACACTGTCGCGCCAAACATCGTCGGGGCTATTGTGCTGCTGATATTGGCATTCACAAGCGACTTCACAAGATTGCGGTTTCCGTTCATTGCCCTGGGTTTTTTGCTCACTTTCATTGGATTCATCATCTATGCAACCATTGATGTTGCGCACTCCATTCATGTTGCGTATTTCGCCTGTTTCATGATGACTTGGGGAACCTCCGCACCCTCGGTGTTGCTTTCGACTTGGTATAATAACAATGTCGCCCATGAGGGTCGCCGCGTAACGCTTACTAGTGTTGGTGTTCCTCTTGCCAATCTCATGGGCGTTGTTAGCAGCAACATCTTCCGCAACCAGGATGCGCCAAAGTACATTCCCGCATTGGCAACCACTGCGGCATTTGGGGCGGTCGGCTGTGTTTTGGCGTTGCTGCTGGGAAGCTTCATGATCATAGACAATGTAAGGAGGAATAAAAAGCAGGGTATTAAACTGACGGCGAGAGATGTGCCAACGGAGAGACTGCGGGATGGTCCGTCAAATCCAGAATTCAGGTGGTTCTTGTAAATTACAAACACACGAACAGGAGGATATTATGAAATCATGAGGCGAATGATTCACAGGGTGGCTTTGTGGAGATGTTGCTCCAAGGACTTTGAAGATGGCAGACGCGTATACCCTAGAGATTAACGGCATCAATAATAAATATGCACTCACAAAGAATCTTTTAAGCTAGCACAGGTTGATGACAAAATAATAAAATTAATTGGAGGAATCACAATCATGGGGAACACTGTGCACCAGTACTGGCTTCCCTATGCGTAAAGACCTCTCTGAAAGTCCAAGTTCTAGAATTGAGAAGCGCGTAGCCTTCATCGCTGACTGTGATGATTTGCCGGTGATCACTATCAAGTGGCACCCGACGTTGCAACCCATGCTACGTCTGCCAAGAACCGAGTCAGCTGATTCGGCTATCAGAGCTCCAGATGCGGAGCTGAATAGCCAAGGCCAGCCACGCTACCTCTCAGACCGAGCTTCGACAGCCACAGCCTCACAGCTTGTCTACCTCTAAACACCGTCAGGCTTCTCTACATTATTTGTCTGTTTTATCGAGCATCCATCTATTCCAGAGGCTGCCATATTGTATCTTTCAGCTATTTCATTAATACCGCCTAAAGCTCTTGAGCCATCCGGCTCACCTCTGCTACCATGGCCGTCAGAGCCGCTGTCCCGTTCCTTGTTGCCATGATGCTGGTGACTGGTGTCTGCAATACTTTGCTCACCAAGTACCAGGTAGGCTACCTTTTCCAATTTTTTGAGCACTATTGAGGTGCTCATGGCTCCCGGAACTAGCTCCGCTAACACTAGCCCAATGTAGGACATTCAATGTGTGCGAAACTGCTCCTCGCCCGATCCTAAAGACCGAAAGAACTTCGAACAACCTGTAATTCAAACGCTCCAAATGTTTATCGGAGAGATGGGCTGTTGGCTCGTTGTTGGGGCTTTCGCTCTATATGAACGCTACGTCTCCCGGAAGGCCGGATATGAACCACTTGCAACCACCACCGATCAAGACGATACTGCTGCCTCGCCTACGCTCGCTGGTGATGATGAGGACAGCGAGGACTCGGCGGCTCCCGTCGTGAATCCTCTCAAGCTCTCCGAAGGCGGCCGCGTGCCTTTAACAGGCAGCAAGATTCTGCTCCTTGCCCTTCCTGCGTGCTGCGATATTGCCGGGACCACTCTCATGAATGTTGGTCTGCTCTTCGTGGCTGCAAGTATCTATCAAATGACGCGAGGCGCACTCGTTCTTTTTGTTGGACTCTTCAGTATGCTGTTCCTCAAGCGCAGACTTGGCGCTTACAAATGGTTCGCCCTGTTCGTTGTCGTAACCGGCGTTGCCGTCGTCGGATTAGCCGGGGCAATCGCCAAAGATGAAAAGGCTACGCCACAAAATGCAGTGCTCAATCAAGACTTGAAAACGGTTGCTACTCAAGGATTTGAGCTTTTGCGAAGAGAGGTCCGGGAGCAGGTTGCCACACCTGCAGCTGTCAGGACCATAATTGGCGTGCTCTTGATCGCTGGCGCTCAGATCTTCACCGCTACCCAGTTCGTGCTCGAAGAAAACATCATGGAGCGTTACGCAATGGAGCCAATCAAAGTCGTTGGTTGGGAAGGCATTTTTGGATTTGTCGTTACTGTTATTGGCATGATCATCCTACATTTGGCCGTCGGGCGGACAGATGCGGGACGATATGGATATTTTGATGCTAGAGAGGGGTTAAGGGAGATTACTCATTATAGGGCTATTGCTGTTAGCAGTGTTCTTATCATGATTAGCATCGGGTATGCGCGGCCTCCATCTCCGATGATTTTTTTTAGTCAATTACTGACGTCTATACAGTGGTTTTAACTTCTTCGGTCTCTCCGTCACCCGCACCGTTAGCGCCACATCGCGCTCTACCATTGATACTTGCCGCACGCTCTTCATTTGGATTGTTTCCCTCGGCCTTGGCTGGGAGACGTTCAAATGGCTGCAAGTTGTTGGGTTTGCCTTGCTTGTGTATGGCACCTTTTTGTTCAACGACCTGGTTCGACCTCCGTTGAAGGCCTGTGTTGAGCGTAGGCCAGAAGAACTTTTGCCGGAAACGCCGATTGAGCATAACTAGGATATTGCATTTGGGCGGTGTTCATGGCGTTTTGAAGACGTAGATTCGGCTCGGTTTGGGCCCATGCACATCGCGCATGTCTTGATCAATGTTCAATAGTGAAGCGCATGGGTAGTTGGCTATCTTTAGATAACATGAATCGTTTTTGAATAGGATAGTGAATAGTATCTTAGATTTGATGCTTCGATTGATGAAGAATGCTTGGAGCTAATAGCGATGATACTGAAATTTTTCGTCTGCCTGATTTTGGAAGTCATGTTACTGATAGCCTACAGATAAAGGTGGGCTTTACCGCCTTGCTGCCTTTGATCTAGCGCACGGAAGACTTAAGCGATCTTGGCGCACCAACCCACCTCCACTGAACATCAAATTGCTTCAAGTGAAAGACTGTGACGCGATCAACGAAACGCCTACCCTCGCACGAGATCCTGAAGTCCTTATCCGGGAGTTCAGCTAATTCAATTCCACGCCCTCAAAATGGCTGCTACTCACGGAGGTGCTATGTAAGTGCCAATCGCCATGTTGCCTGGCCCGGTTCAATAACTGACCGCTCGCAGTTCTAAGAGGAGGAAGTTCGTTGCTGGTATGATGTTTCTCTTTTTCACGTACATCCTATTCTTGTCTTGGAGGGGTATAGGATTTCTTCCGAGATTCTTCCTCTCAATCGGATGAGAACAGCCGGGCGGGGAGCACAAGTCCTCACACCGCAATATGACTCCAGCGACAAACCGCATCCGTTGTGATGGATCGCTAACCTGATCTCCTAGACGGTGTATTCTACGCCGAACTCAACGAGTTCTTCCAGCGCGAGCTGGCCGAGGAAGGCTATTCGGGCGTGGAAGTGCGAGTCACACCCACCGTCACCGACATCATCATCCGGGCCACCCACACACAAGAAGTGCTCGGTGAGCAGGGTCGCCGCATTCGCGAGCTCACCTCGCTCATCCAGAAGCGTTTTAAATTCCCCGAAAACTCCGTCTCCCTCTACGCTGCAAAGGTCCAGAACCGTGGTCTATCGGCTGTCGCTCAGTGCGAATCTCTCCGGTACAAGTTGCTTAACGGTCTTGCGGTCAGGAGGGCTTGCTATGGTGTCCTGAGGTTCATCATGGAGAGCGGTGCTAAGGGTTGCGAGGTCGTCGTCAGCGGCAAGCTGAGGGCTGCGCGTGCTAAGAGCATGAAGTTCACCGTACGTTCCCAAAGGCGATACGCCAAAATTCCACGGGAAATCTCAAGGCAAGGCTAACACTGGCATCAGGACGGCTTTATGATCCACTCCGGTCAGCCAGCCAAGGACTTCATCGACGAGGCAACCCGCCACGTCCTGCTCCGCCAGGGTGTGCTCGGTATCAAGGTTAAGATCATGCGCGGTTCAGATCCAGAGGGCAAGGCCGGCCCACAGAAGTCTCTGCCAGACTCCGTCACCATCATCGAGCCCAAGGAGGAACAGCCCGTCGTCCAGCCAATGAGCCAGGACTACGGCGCTAAGGCCCTCGCTGCCCAGCAGGCGGCAGAGCAGCAGAGGCTCGCGGAGCAGCAGGGGCAGGAGGGTGAGACACCAGCGGAGACCTACGAGCAGGAGTAAGCGGGGGGCGGGGGGCGCCTGGAGAAGCAGCGAGAGATCGAGGGATAATCGAGTGTTCGGAGGAAAATTTTCTGGTTTGCATTTGGAGTGGAAACACGGTCAGGGTTGTCATGGAGTCCATACTACTGTGTGTACCTATTAGCCAGAAATGTCATTATGGCTTTCTTGACGCTTTCGTGTGTGTGTGTGGGCGAGCCCGGGGATATTGTTGTCTGAGAATCTGCTCGTTCAACTATTTGCATAGATAGGAGAGTATAGGTTGAAAAAACACTCAATGCCCGGGATATGCACACCAATTTCATTAGATATAGTCATGAACTGTTTATGATCACTTAGTAGCCCTGTTTGGTGCGTTATGGCTATTCGGCAGTCTCGTTTCACAGATTAGGATAGTAGAAAGTAGTGACTAGATCCTAGACGTGGAGACCGATGTAGTGAGCAAGCTGGCGTAGTTGCTGGTGAGGAACGTCACTAAACTTTTGGGTGGGTAGAGGCGTGCAAGTTGACACTGCCAAATAAGAAATGTTAAAAGAAGAAAGTAGCTTAGATTTCCATCATCCCGCGCAGCTTCTGCCTCTACCCGATTGACCGGTCATCTGAGTAACACTCATAGCAGGAGCAACAAGCCATGTATTCTAGCCATTTCCTCGCTATAATCCAATAAGTCCAAGTTCACGGGAGGTAGAAATTCCTGATTCCACCAAGATCTAGAGCCACATGCGAACGGAAAGAAAGTATATGAAAAATGATATTCAAGCAATTCTCAATCTTTATTAACAAATTATGAAGAACTTCGAGGACGTCATTCTTCGAGTATAGAACGATATTTGCAAGACTGCAGACCCGCTGTTTCCATCCTTAATCATACCCCGCTACCTCGGTCTTTCGTTCTAGCTCGGTTCATCGGTAACCCGGAATCGAGCTGGATTGGTGGTGAATCTAGCACACTATGAAATGTAGCCGAGGTAGTATTTGAAGCCAGCATAAGTCTACTCATAGGCAGTGGACTTGAGCCATTAATCTAACAGCTAGTTGGTGGCTATGAGTTTCCGAGCGGATAAAGATTTACGCGGAGATGCTTTACCGGTTATCTCTATAGCTGTAGTCCCCAGGGAAGTTTTCCAGCAGTTGGATGGACTGGGGGGCCTAGCGGGTTGCCTGGGGTGCGTGGTGCGTGGGGGTTGGAGTATGCGGAGCGGAGCAATGCCATCTATAACTTCAAAGACCCACCCTTATCGAGAGAAAATCATATCCTTGACATTCCGCTCGCCTTTGTAGAGGCGAAGGGGATATGGATAGAGAGCATGACGGGACTATCGGAAAGGCCGGGAATTCGGAGGAATGAGTTGTATACGAATGGAAATAAGGGTATATGGGGGTATCCAAGAGAAAGTAGAAACGAAGATCCGCTGTTAGCAAGTGCTAAAGTGGAACATCTGGCAGTTACAACGTCTTCTTTGAAGACGAACTAGCTCCAGATGCTACGTTCAAGCCTTCCAGGATCTCGGCCCCAAAAACATAGACCATGTAGGAGGGGAATATGACCCAAAGACCACTGTGGTAATGGATTGTTAGCTTGTTCATTGATCTAATAATTATGCTACGTAGGGTTCAACCGTTTAGGCCGTGCTAAACCGCATAATGCCAGCAGTACGGCAGGGTAACAAGAGGGGCTTAAGAATCAAAAACTTACTTCATGATTCCATAGAAAAGGATGATAGTCCCCATATCATTATGCCTGATGCCCTTGAAGCCGGAAAAGTACTCATTGAAATCTAGATGCACGCGTGAGCTTCTTTATTCCAGAGGGGCCTAGCCAACGGTGTAAACCGAATTTCAGGCAACACGTTCAGCAAATAGCTTAAGAAAACACAAAAAAACAAGATAAACACTTACAGTACAGCACCGTCTTGCTCAAAGTCATGACGGCCATCGAGAACCCCAGAATCGCAGCCTTGCTGGCCAGTCTCCCCTGCACCTCTCTCCCTCCAGCGAACCATCCCTTCAACCCACTTATCTCTACCCCTCGCCCTCCAGCGGCCGATGTGCCCTTTCGCAGTACCCACCACAAATAAACCGCGTAGCCGGTGGCCTCAATCGCGTTCAGCGCGCCCTGCGCCCCGCCAAACCCGTCGTGTTCTTCCAGCGCCGCCCAGCCGTACACGTAATCGATGCTCGCGTAAATCTCGTACGGCTTCCAGATCGGCCACTGCAGGAACCCGCCCGCCATGGTGTGGGGACGCAGCAAGATGTACAGCGAGTCCCAGATCACGAGAGGCAGCGACACGCAGAGCCACAGCAGCGTGACGTTCGAGGCCGTGTGGGTCCATCTTTTGGGAGCGAAGGACGAGATCGAATTCGAGGCTGCGCGCTTGCTGAGCGTCTGGGGCGGGGACGAGGTTGGGGAGCTGGGGGCGGGCGAGGAGGTCGAGTTACGCGACGATTTGGTGGGTGAGGAGCCGACGGCAGGCGGGGGGAAGTCTTTGGGGTGTTTGCGCGTGGATACCATCTTGAGTGTCGATCAGGAAGCTTTGTATTAAGCTATGCGGTATAGGAGCCAGCTAGGTAGTGTGGGAACGAAGGCTGGAGATTGTTGTTGTGGCGAGGTCGCGGGGAGTTGGTCGGACCCCTTCCCTTTGTGTTACGAAACCTGGGATGGAGCACCAGGAGTTTCGCATCATTAGCCAATCTTGAAGCCATGATCCATAGGCCTGATGATTAATGGATGCGTCTGGAAGCGTCTGGGTGTTGGAATTGGTGCATGATGGCACTGTGAGCATCGATTTAATTAATTGAAGCTGGCGCTGTGTAGTCCTGTGCATCATGTTGGCGGTCATAACGAAGGGTCTGAGTGCCTTCAAACTCCGCCAGCATCCCCGTGGATGTTTTACTGGGCTCAACCCTCCTAAAGCCTCTTAATAACCCCAGAGTAGCAGTACCCTACTTAGAAGAGGAAGCGAAGCCGATCTCCCCTAAACCTGAAGTTAACTGGTGCTTTCAGCACAGCTGTATGGCTGGGTATTACCATTAAATCGCAGCCTGATAGATAAGGTTTTAGGAGATTATCGGGGCATAATTGATTTTTGCTATCTTCATGAACCTTCTAATCGGTCCTTCTTCGGGAATATTGCCGATATATCATTGGGTATGGATTCTTATTCAAATATGAAGAGTATCTAATTGCGCCTTGTCTTCCCGCTGTTGGTTTTTTCACATCCACTTCTCAGCCAACGCTTTCATTTCAACGACCACGACTCGCCTCCTGCTATAATTTCAATCGGTCGATTCTCATCTAAAGACCTTCTACCTGCTTCCAGAATAGCTCCTGTAGCAATTGTATTTTTCAGCGTGGGCAATGGACGCTGATCGAGTTCGTCTAGCGTGACTTTGCCAGCGTTGAGCGAATTGACAGCGTCAACGAATTTCTCAAACGATATATAGCCATATCCCGTTTGGCCGTTGAAATTGCCTTCCTCATCTGGTGCATATTTCATATAGAACCTAGGAGAAAGTTAGGCTCTGGCAGAGAATGAAAGAGAAGATGGTGAGATTCCCGATTAGACTTACGGATTATACCACATTAAGCCAGCCTCATCTTCCGTGACATCATAGCCACGCTTGGCTTGGTTCACTCGAATCTCGCCTTTACTGCCCATATAGTGGAAGTACTGATTCGAATGGACACCAGCTTTTTGCGGCGCTGTCCAACTTGCGGTGTACACGCCCGTGGCGCGTTTGTTCGGGTCATCCTTCTTGACCCAGTCGACCAATAGCGTGATAGTATCTTCGGTTTCTGGCACGCAGCCTAAGTCTGTTGCAGTACCCTTTGCGGCACTTGCAGTCACCCTCGTCGGCTTGAAGTCCGGGACCATAGATTCATTGATATCAATGTGATGAGAATTGAGATAGTAGGAAATATCACTGTCTTTGCCAGCCCATGCTTTGAACGTCTCGAGCTGGCTTTTCGGCTGGCTCATGTAACTGTAGAAGTAGTTGAAGTCGCCGAGATTCTTGGATCTGTATCTGGCGTCCGCATATGCGGGATCATACCGTTTGTGGTGCTCGATGTACACAAACACGCCATGTTTGCGGGAGGCCTCAAGCAACTTCAAGTGATGCTTTAGGAGTTTTACGGCGGGCTTAGTGATTAGAACATGGATTCCCCGCTCGATCGCATAGAGCGCGATCGGGAAATGGGTGGTGTCTGGCGTGAAGATGGTAATAGCGCTGCCGCGGGGAAGCGCATCAATTGCAGCTTTGTACGCCTCAGGATCACGCTTGCCTCTGTCGGGATAGGACTCGAAGGCAACGTCGAGGCCGTTGTACATCTGGGAGATGTTCTTATGCAGATGTTCGCCTGCGTTTGGTCAGCGGGCTGCATTGTCCGAGCTTTGCAGGCGGGGCCTTACGAATCGCTGGGAATTTGTCTCCAGACACTCCAACCATGCTCAACTTCCCAACTTTTCCACGTCTTCTGAGGTCAAACAGCGTCAACGCTACCACGCCCACCTTCTTATCCGAGCCTGACATGCCCCCACCAACGAATCCGGTAGTGTACTCGCCGCATCCTACCTGGTTGAAAGTCAATTAGCAAACTGCTTCCATCGACGCTTGCAGAGCAGGAGAGGGGGCGAAGACGCAGCCAGGCTTATTGGACGCAGCAAACGTCACTGGATTCATGGAAGGGGGAGAGGAGGAGAAAAAGGAAAAAAAAAGAGAAGGGTTTCGATGGTGTGAACCAGGTGCAGATTGCGTAAAATCAGGCCGGCAGCAGACGCACACGGAGGAGAGCCCGCTGCACGCAAGGGCGGTGTCTTACCATCAGCACTTCCAGCGGCGCCATGGTTGCAATTTGGAGGTGTGAGATTTCTGACTTCAGCGCTCACCCAGGGTCTTGTACGAGGGACACGGCAGGTGGCGGGAGGGAATGGCAGGCGGAGAGAGCTGGAGCCAAAGGCGCCATAGGTGCCATAGGTGCCATAGGTGCCATAGGTGCAACTAGCTCCGTAGCCAGCATCATAGGGCTGAACTGTCACAGACGGAAAATATATTGTTGGTGAGGGGCACGACAAAGGAAGACAATTTTGCCGGCACTTCAACCGCACCCAACCGCACCCCAACCGCACTCCAACCGCACTCCAACAGCTTCCCCAGTGCCAAGCCAACGCCTCCTGCCCAGACACTCCACCCCACGCTGCCACCCGCGTCGCCCATTGGTGCGAAATCCCTCCTCCGCTGCCGAAGACGATTCTTCCGAGGATCTTGACGCAGTGCCACCAAGGCACGCCTCCCAAGCGCAGGAAGCCTTCCCATTCTAACAAAATTCGTTAATTTTAGTCAATACCGCTTGAAAAAGGCCGCAACATGTCCCGTGCCTGTCCATTCGCATGCTCTCCCGCTTCCTGAGCTGTTGTTGAGGCCGAACCGCCTTGCAGATCCGAGAGCAATGCCCGCCGCGCGAACTTTCTCAGTCCACCATTTGTTCGCTGACGAATGAAGGAGTGCGGAAGCCTGCCACTAGATCATTGAAAGATGAGAGAATGCCGAATTACGTGCGGTGCGATCGGGTTTCGGTTAGCCAATTGCTACCCAAGGTGGATTACTTTCCATCTAGTCCGATATATTAAAGCTGACCCTGACCGAGTTCGTATGTAAACTACTGTATCTTGCCTCACACTCTCCTCTTTTGCCTGTATCCAAGTTTTCCTCCCTCTCTTAATTCGCTCTGCCCTTGCACCTGAACACCTGAACATTTGAACACCTGAATACCTACCACCATGACTTCAAACGGCGTTTCAAACGGAATAGCAAATGGCCATAGCAACGGGGTTGCTAATGGCCAGCCCAAACCTCGCACCCCTCTTCGTCCTGGCATCTACTCGCCTACGATGACCTTCTTTGACCCGGAAACCGAAGATGTCGATCTCGCCTCGATACGTAGACATGCCGTTCGTCTTGCTGAAGCCGGTCTTGTCGGACTTGTTACCATGGGATCCAACGGCGAAGCTGTTCACCTCTCCCGGGAAGAGAAGATGGCCATCACGCGAGCAACCCGTGAGGCCCTCGATGAGGCTGGGTATCATGATGTCCCCGTCATCGTTGGAGCTTCGGAGCACGGTATCCGTTTGACCATCGAACTGTGCAAAGAGTCCGCTGCCGCGGGTGGCGAATATGTTCTTCTCGTTCCACCAAGCTACTATCGATATGCCATGGATGAGGCAGCGTTATACGAGTACTTCACAAAAGTAGCTGATGAATCACCGCTACCTGTTATCCTCTACAACTACCCGGGTGCAGTAGCGGGTATCGACATGGACAGCGACTTGATCATCAAGCTAGCCAAACACCCAAACATTGTCGGCACCAAATTCACTTGTGGCAATACCGGAAAACTCACACGAGTGGCCTTGGCTACTAACGCTGTGACAACTAAGGGTGAGGGCAGTGGCTACATGGCCTTCGGTGGCATGGCCGACTTCACAATGCAGACGGCGGCCAGCGGCGGCTCAGGCATCATTGCTGGCGGCGCCAATGTTCTCCCCAAGACCTGCGTTAAAGTCTGGAATCTGTGGGCCGAAGGCAAATACGACGAGGCGATAGCACTACAGAAAATACTAAGTAAAGGCGACTGGGTGCTTACCAAAGCTGCCATTCCAGGAACCAAATCTGCCATTCAATCATATTATGGTTATGGAGGTTATCCACGCCGGCCACTTAAGAGGCTAAGTAAGGAGCAAGTCAACGCTGTCGCCGAGGGCATCAAAGACGTTATGGAGGTTGAGATAAGCTTATAAAACTACCCAGTTAGATAATTCCTAATTTTGCTGGTTTCTTTTCCATCATGTTCAACGATAGAGTCGCTTCGCTTGTCCAAATTCTCTTTCTTTGCCGTTTTAGTCTGCATAAGTCTCCTAGTCTCTGGGAACTTGGGTATTTAGAGCTTTTCAAGCATTTGGCAGCACACCATTGTATTTACGGAGTCTGGCACTCTTAGTTCTACAAGGCAACAATGTAGATAAACGCATGGTAATTAGAATGCAGTCTTTTGGGCCTCTCCTTGTGTACGTTCTCTGCGGTGCTCCTGTGTCGTCCTATATTCGCTTTCATTTAGCCTCGTGACGCCGCTGACGTCAACACTACGCTAAAACCTAACAGGGTTCTCCAGGTCCTAAACTCTAGCTTTGCGCTTTCGTGACGCGTAATAGGTCATGTAAATCTCCCATCTAAAATTTCGAATCTAGATACTAGCTGTACGGAATAGCTGACCTTTATTCTTACCTTGAGTCTCCATCGTTGGTTGCTCCTTCTGAGTTTAACCTACCTTTTCATCAACTTCGCTACTCGTCGCCTAACAACTCTGGAACTCAAACTCTAGGCCGAGTTTTTGTGAAGATTTTTGCACATCCGACTAGCTTAAGGTTCAATCTCAGCTGTCACTCTACCTAAAATGGGCGTATCCGCCATTCTGCATGCTGCACAGGCGGCCCTTTCAGCATACGGGCTGTACTACTCCTACCAATGCATCACGAAGCTGCGCCAGTACGAAGAACGCTCTAAGAAAGCGGCAAAGTACTCCAACACAGCTGCCGACCAGCTGCACAGGACGCGCACTACGCAAGCAAGCGCAGCAATAGCGGTAAGTCTGCCCGCCCACCCGTCTGCCCGCCAACCCTTCCCCCTCCCCCATTTCTGCTCAGGCTGTAGGATTTCGTTTTGCAAAAGCAAGAAACCAATAATTAGGGGAAACAAAGCCTTCAGGTTATTTTAGCTAACAGGATTTTTGTTTTTTCTTTTTGCGGGAAAAACAGATCGTTTTGAGTCTAGTGTTGTCGACCGCGTTGCTTCTCACCAATGCATCGTCTGCATCTGCTGGGCCGGGTTTCGGGGCTTTGGCGATGCAGGCTTTGGTCTTTGCGGTTCAGCTCGCGGCACGGGTGCATATCAAGGAGTTTTGGGACAATAAGGCTAAGATCCCGTTCTTTGAGGGTTACAACGAGGCTATTTCCGGGACGGCGGAGATTGTGAGGGTGCTTGGTCTGTCGGGGAGTTTGTGGGTGGTAGAGATTGCACTTATGGTGCCGTGGGTTGTGAAGAGGATGTTCTAAACCAAGATGAGGAAGACCCGACAGTATGTGGAGGGGTATCTTGGTTGCCGGCAATGAATGAATGGATGGAGAGCGCAGCGTAGAGTTACGGTGCGGTTTGGGTTGACGGTTCTGTTTTGCGGAGAATAAATTGATGCATGGTTAGGGTTCGTTCATAATCAAGGATGGACCTGTAGTACATTTATAACCTACCATTGTCTTGCCGTGCCTTTGGGTGTTCTATTTTACCTTGCTCTCACAGCGGCTACTAGCCTACGTTAATGAGATGATAATTTTGTTTCTAAACATCTGTCACCTCAGCCTATTACTCGAGTATGTCAGAGATGCGAGTCATTGGTAAGACGGGTGCAGATGTGCGACATCCTGCGGTAAAGGGGCCATCACAGATCTGAAACCGAATCCCTGCCGTCCAAAGCTTAAGAAAGATTTAGGTGAGAACGGTTCATGTCCCACGCAACCGTGCCGAGGGTCTCCGGAATACCTAGCTACCCCAATAGATTGCCGTCCGGCGAAAATTGGATCATCAGAATGGCATGGAGTCGATCTGAATCAATTTCACTTTATGACCAAGGGCCTAAGAGACTGATCAGCAGCAAAAAGTCAATGAAAGTCCAGCAAGATGGAGACGAGAGTGGCATGATAGAAAATCGTTGCAGAATCTGATGCAGCTAATAAGTAGGATGGCGCCAAGATAGCAGCAGTATTGTACGTATCCGATCTGCGCCAAAAGCACTGACGGCAACTATTAGACGCTAATTGTTATCGGCAGTCTAAAGGGGAATACTTGGACGAAAAGGAAATGCCACAGCGGAGGCTTATTGCTATCTTCCTCTCAATGGGAGATAAGAGGAGAGATAGCAGGAAACACAGCCATATGGATCGTACAGGACGAAGCGGTTGCGATACTTGCCTGCAGAAATAATCTCCTTGGATCGGAGTTGGCGATCGCCCGGACCGCCTGAGGCTGATGATTGCGAAAGGCAAAAAGCAAAGTAGAGTCTTTCAGCGGGGAAAGCAGCCGAGAGGACGACGCGGCATCTAAGCTAAGAAGATACAGAGTGGCGAGGATTGCGCAAGTCCAACCTCAGGAAACCTGGCATCGTAAAGGGTCACGCTGTCTTTGATCTGGGGGGACGGGGGGGGGTAATGAGATTGGGGTGGGCAAGGTTGACAGGTTGACATGGCCGCTCCATGGCGGGACTTGGGCCAGTGATCGGCATCTCCCGCTGCCAAAGGCACAGTTAGGACGGCGTTGGAAATAACGGGGAGCAAGCCGTGCAAAGCCTAACGGGAGGGGAGGCGCCCCTTTGGCGTATGGGACAGTATCGATATGGGAGGGAGCTTTACTGGTGGCGTTGACGACTTTGATGCTTTTGTCGCTGCCAAGCGCTGAAGCATGGCGAATGGGGAGGCGAAAGAGGGAGCCCTGGTTGCACACTACTCACCGGTTTGAAACCAGAACGCGCCGGACATGAAACTCAGCAGCGCTGGGGAAAGGGGCACGGGCAGGTTTGGGGGAGGTCAGCGATGCTGGTCGAGCAGACAGCTCGTGCTGGCGAGAGGGAGCAGGGAGCGGGATTAGAGTGGTGTTGCGAGAGAGAGAGAGAGGGTCTCTGTGCACTTGGGGTTGCTTGGGGTTGCTTGGGGTTGCATGGAGTTGGATGTAGGGCAATATGGAAGGGGAATGGGGGCGTGGTGGATCGACCAGAGGGTTGGCGGGAAGGGCAAGGCCAAGCAGCAAGGCGCTGTTAGTTTCCGTTCTGGAGGGTCGGGCCAGGCTATTCGTGGCCGGCCAGCATCTTGCCCTGACCGCCCGCATCTCGATTCGACAGTGTGCGCGCCCGGTGGTGAGCGTTGATGCCAGGTCTCGCCAGATGCGTGCCGGGAGCGTGCCCAGGTGCTTGCCCGCCAGCCCGCCAGCCAGCCCGCCAGCTGCTCCAAGGTGCTGCTGCTGCTCGTCGTCGCCCACCACCAGCCCACCAAGCCGCGTGATATGGCCGACGAAGCCTGAGAACTGCTTGCGCAGCTTTTGCAGCTTTTCCTTTGCAGCTTTTACAGCTTTGCAGCTTTGCAGCTTTGCAGCTCCCTTTTTGCTCACTCCATCCCTCCGTCACTCTGACCCTCTGACCAGACCTCCCTTTCTCCCTCTCCCTCTGCCACCAACTTTCTATCCCTCTCCCACTCTTGCCCGTCTGCCCGGACTTTTTTGCTCTTTGTCTTCCCCTACCGGACTCCCTCCCCTGCGCTGCGCATTCACGCAGAGATAATAAGCAAGTCCCAGAGCGCGGACATGGTTTCGTAGTGCGCTCCCTCAATCTGATTTGTCAAGCCCGCCCAGCGAACCCTGGCCACCCAGGCTGGCGCCCATCATCTTGCACCTCCGACCTCAGACTGCGCCGGGCCCTCCACCATTTCTCTCCACTGACCATACTCGCTCTCTCACTCTCTCACCACTTCGACTCCTCCACTGCGCTGACGACCCTCTCTGTTTCTCTGTGCTTGCTCCCCTCTTTACACCGTGCTCTCCGTCCTTTTTTTTTTTT
>KV750161.1:3013-52859 GCA_001692915.1 Glonium stellatum
GAGGCCCAACTCCCTGGACCAAAATTGTTATACTCTCCAAATATGACATTCGAGATCTGAGGATTGCTTGTCTGCCAGACAGACCACCCAGCTTGGTTGATGTGCTTGTCCAGATAGGAGTTTATATACACGGCTATGGAAAAATTCGAGTATGGCCTCCCAAGGTAAATGAGTCCATAAAAACTACCATACGTGCTAGTATGTGTGGCATAGCATGTGTCAAACACATATCCCCCAGCTGCGGAGGCCCAGGGCCGACTTTGAGCGGCAATACAGGCGCTAGGTGTATTCGTTGCGATATAGCATTGGTGAAAATAGGCGGCGGAGAAGCCCTAGATAAAGTTGATGGAGCCCTCGATGTAGCTATTACTAAACACCTGGGTGCCCTTGTTGGCTAGCTGGGTGTCCTGGAATCCAATGAAACTGCACCATAAGCAGCCATATTGCTACTATAAAAATCAGCTGCAAGGGCCGCGGTGATCTTTGTTTGAGGGTAAGTGTTGTGGAAGTTGATGTTATACAGTGCAAGCCCAGCTGAGTCAGTCTTCTTAGCATAGATGACTGGCGTTGTCTCGCCCTCACCAGCGCTTGTCAACTGGCCGTTAGAAAATGATATTATAACCTGGTTCTGCGTGTAGTCGTTCGGGAAGTCCGTCTCTCCGATTAGAGTGACTTTCCTACTGCGTGTGATAGAAATTTGCTCAACGTAAGTTCCTGCTCGGAAAGGAACCGTCTTGGCAGTGCTCCCAATAATGACTGAATGAATATTCATACCAATTATCATATTCATATTCATTAAGAGCCTAAGATATGCATTATCGTGATATAAGATATATATTATCGCGATAATATCGCGATATCTACTTATATAAGCCAGTCTTTTTAAAACTTTAAGTACTTTTAGATTAATTATCGGAACTGCTATTAGAGTTAATAAAAAGAGATTCTAAAGTAGAGGAAGCCATAAGAATAAATTAGGGGTGGTTAAAAGTAGAGAAAGCCATAAGAATAAACTTCTACGTGCCGATATATATTAGAACGTGGCGTATTTACAGTCTTAGCGAATACTCTTACACCACCACCGAAGTTTCAAAAATATCAATAAATATCCATAAGCTTATAAATATTCATAAGCAAATATCATATTTATATCGCTTATTATTAATAATATTATCGCGATAAGCTTATCAATAACGTTATCGTTGGGAGCACTGGCTGTGGCGTTTGAGTCTTCGCCTACATCTGGAGTTGTCGACACGATATAAGTTCCCGAAGCCGAGCCGCAGAGGGTGTTGATGATATAACGGAAAATACTGGCAACGTTGACGACATTGTTGAAGTCGATGAGCCGCATCGGAAGCCTTAATTGCTACCAAGGCTTTAGAGTCAATCCAATCGGTGCTGAGGGTTGAGTACCCAGCGAATGAATTCCTAAAAACCTAGTCGATGGACCAAGATTGCGTTTGTGAAGCCGTGAGCAGAGAATCGTAGGTTGGCCGTTTTGCACTGTTTACTACATAGGATCCGGCGCTAGTGGTAGCGAACTCTTCGTAGCAACTAACATAATTAGCGGCCGTGGAATGAATACCAGAGGACAAAATAAAAGCAGCCATAGATGTGTTACACCATATACCTTGACAGCTAATACCTTATGGTGCGGTGAGATGCACATTTTTATTGCTGTACCCTGTTTTTTGAATGATTGAGCACGAGTCAAACACTACAGTCGAATTGTAGAACGTGGATCCAACCATTGAGCCCTTGTTATATAGCAGTAGCGCATTGGTGTTTAGCGCAGTAATTGTTGACCCGTTAACATACATCCCAAGATAGCCAGTGAAGATCTTGTCGGCTCCCTCAATGTAAGAATTGGTGATGAGGGTTATGCCGAGAGTCGAATATACAGGCTGCACACTAACGAATATTAATTGACAGTTGTAAAATGCATTTTTGGTTCTCCGAAGTGAGACTGTGTAGGCAGTTGTGGAACTGGGGGTTTGAGAATTCACGAAATTGATGTTTTTCTACGCGATACCTTGGACACTGTTCGAACCAATGGTGAGAGAAGTACCGGCGTTGATGATGGTGATTCCATTCGAAGTATAATCATCAGAGGCATTCGTCTCACCAACGACGGTTACAGACTGAGTAGCCTGCACGTGACTGCCTCTGTATAGGTAGCCGCTTTTATAATGACTGCCGGATAACCACTGTTTTGGGCGAATGATATTGCTGAACTGATGCCTGTAAATTGGCCGGATCTATCAGGGGCGACAGTAATGGCGGACTGCACGGCTGCATAAGATAGATTAACGGATCCGACTTTGCTAAAGAAAGGAATAAGTGGGAATACCTGAGACTGTACTGGAGCTGGACACTAAAGATGAAGATGGACTCGCTGTGGAACTAGATTGTGTCACCGCAAAGCTGGCTAAGGAGTATAGTAGCAACTAGGATTGGATGCTGATATTGGATGTCATCAATTGAAACAGCCTCTTCGTTGACTTGTCTGGCCTAAGTAAATCAATGTCGTAGATCATAACTTGAAGATTGAACAGACGCCTACAGACGTGGGCTAGGTAAATTATATATACGATCCGTGGTCAATTCTAGCATTGCCAAATGGAGAAGGGCATGGTCGCATCACTAGTGATACGGTCTTAGAAGCTAGTATAGTTCGATAACCTGCCGCCCGAGGAACAGATGCTGCAAATAACCTAGATAATGCAGCTAGGTGCTTTGCCGATATCCTATAGAGGCGAGGATAGGGCACCTAGTTGAGCATCTTAAGGGTGATCTTGTCCAAAATTCCGGGCCAGGCGCCTTTCTGCGGGCCTTCTACGATGAAATAGGGGAGCTTGGACACAATGCCATCTTTCGTGTCTTTGTCATGTAATTGATTGATCCTTCTACCCTTGTCGAAGGTGGAGTGAAGAGGTGGATGAACAAGGAATTTTCGCCAGTGAGCGTATCGGTGGAATTTTAGACATGGCCGAACACCGGCGTAGGAGCGGATAGCTGCTGGGTACCTGGCAGCTGAAGCAGCAGGAAAAATGGTAAGAAGCATACTAAGGGCAGCTAGATGCGCTAAAAGGCGTCTACTATACTACGATAGACTAATCCGGGTACCGGGATAAAAATTTGGCTTAGGTGTAATATGCATGTAGCTCGTAGCTAAAGACGAAAATGGTTGAAAATCCGCTGATGGTTAGGAAAACCATGCTGGGCAAATTTTCTACGTGGCGCACATTGGTAGCGAGGATACATGTTGGTAGCGAGGATATCATCGACGTTGGCGCCGCAGTACACGTCTTCCCAGTTTAATTTAGGGTAAGCAAAAGGGGCTTGCTTGCGTAACTCTAGAGTCTCGCCGGTATCGAATTGTTGCTGTGGGTCTCGGCGGATTGTCAGCGCGTGGAGCAATGGTGCCTTGATATCAGTGGCATTGTTCAAATACAGGTTAGGGAGGCCCATGTTGGTTTTCTCTGGGTAGATGGCTCTGAATTTGATCGACTGGAAGGGTTTGGGGTCCGGCATGCAAAGTGTCAAGTACCGATGCTGCGTAAGAAAGATCTGGAGTAAGTAGTGCTCTCATGTCTAATTAATAGGGGATGAGGTAGGTAGGCGCGGTAGGTGATAGGCACCTACATACCTAGGTAGGTTAGGCGGCAATGCGAGAAGCTTCCGCCACAGCGCCAAGAGCAATGCACAGCCACTGTGACGTCTATGTGGCGGTATCTATAAATTGTGCAGCATTTCTACCCCTCCTGAGCTCATCACCTCACGTCTTTTAGATCATCTATCGCTTTTGTTGTTTAAATTGAGAAGCTTTTCTATCAGTATTTCGGACTGCCTATCCGCCTGGTCCTCGAAAGTTATTTGAAAATGCCTCTCCCAATCCACACTTCCGCTGAAAAGCCCTCTGTCTCCGAGACGAGTGCCTCGGTAACAGCGCAGCCATCATCCCAAGTATCTACTCAAAGTTCGCAAATGGCATCAGCGAATTCTCAACAAACGAAGTCAGAAGCTGAGCTCGCGGCTGAAAAGCTGTACGAGGAGAGGATTGAGGAGGAATACGCGAAACGGGAGGGCGGCGCATGAATAACAGTGGAAGATGAGGCTAGCTTAGGACACCTTTTCAGCTGGGCCTTCTGCGAGTTGGCACAAGCTTGATGATCATTTCAGCGGGCTTCAAATTAGCTCCCCACTTCCTGTATAAATAGACATTTCTATTAATTACTCGATAATGCTTTCTGCACCAATTCTTGAGGTCTCCCGCTCATGGGAATCTTTAAAGCGAGTTCATGCCCATGTTCAGTCATCTTAACCCATGTCTTCCTTAATATACTAATAATCTTGTCTTCATCGTGCTCTTTCTCAAATTCCTCGAATTGGTCGTCCAAGAATACTAGACATGCTACGTCCTCCAGAACTTGTGTTTCCTCATCTTTTTTCAAGTCTTCCTTTCTTATGAGCGCCGCCACTCTTTCTGCTACATCAGGCTTATACCCACATTCCTTGCATATCTGTTCTACTTGCTCTGCCTGTCGTTTCTTAAGAAAAGTGCGCCAAGAGTGGTATCCGACTCGAGTCATGGGGTAGGAATCGCGAGGGACCTCCCAGCGACGGAAATGCTGCGCGCGGATTGCGAGACGAAGTGGTTCAGAGGCATTAGGCGCGCGTTTGCCTAGGTACTCGGTCATTTTGTGCGCATAGTGTAGCTCATATGGAACATTGACGCCGTTTACTGCTATCTTCTTCGGATCGAGGGAGTGCGCGGAGTCGATCGCTGCGATGGCATTTTCGAAAGGGCTAGACATGTTTGATAAGGCTTTTTTGCATAGAGGAAAAGATTTTTGGGGATTAGGATCTAGTGTAGCAGTGACTATAGAAGAGTTAGCGCTCAATTGATAAATTGAAAAATTGATCGCTTGCCCGCCAGATTTAAGCTGGAGAGCGTCCCGTTCGCACGGACCTAGTGCTCGCCGATCGTTCATCCCTCCAAACTCCAGCTCCACTCCAAAACAAGATCATATCGCGTTCAACCTTAGCAGCATCGTCGTATTGCACGCACAAATTTTACCCCTTAATAATATCAATGGCTGCTCCTGGGGCTAGCCCCACTACACAATCAGCTGCTAATCTTGCGCTCTCTCCGCTCGGCTCTGTGCCTGCGGACATATCGCTCCACCGCGCCCTACTCTTCGCCCTCGACACTCCCGTGCAACTCACTCCGCAAGTATGGGAAAAGTTTTGGCCCTTCATTGACAACGTGTGGTGTGTGCACCAGAAGCCACAAGGACCTCATCCATCTGGTATCTCTAAAATATACGGCGGATGTCGATTGAATCGCAAAACCAATTTTCCACCCCCGCCATTGCACGAAAACTCCCGACCTCGACAACGACGCGAGGGCGGGACATGTAAGGCGAAGTTCCGACTCACTCTGTATCCAGACGGAAGGCGGGTCGTAGAAAGGACAGGCGATCCACATAGTCATACGTTGGAGCACATTGATAGTATCAAACGGAACTCTGGAGTACGGAGTTTGGTTCTGGATGATTTCTTCAAGAGCTGGGAGGCCGGTGGGATACTGGCATATTTGCGGGATACCGCTCATCAAGCTGATGGGCGGGATTTGCTAAAAGAAGCTGGAGGCTTGTATCTTAGTCGACAGGAAGTCCAGAATATTATGAATGGAGCACTCAAGAAGGCCTATCCAGGGCAGGATATATCAGAAGTCAAGTAAGTCACTCTACTCGCTTTTGGCGTTTCTGGTTGAGTATGCGGCAATTTAGATAAGTGAAGGTAGGCTAAGTGGCTTATAATGTTATTTGGCTAATAATTGTTCAAGAAAACAAATGGACAAGTACAAAACTTACACAACCTGCAACTTCAAAGGCTGCGATGCTCCAGCTTTCCCAGACATCAAGGCCCTCATGGATCACCGTAAAGCCGTCCACGGACTAAAAAACCATGATCACAGCGACAAGCTTTATGCATGTCCTGACAAAACTTGTTGGAGGCGAAAGAAGTCAAAAGGCTTTGCGACGCTTCTAGGTCTCGAAGAACACATGAGGGAGAAGCATGGCCCCGGGAGTAACGCAGAGCAAACAATGGATCCGCAATTGCAATCTCCAGCTATGCAGATACCATTTCAGCAAATGCTCACGGACCCTATCACACCTGACTCCAGTACGCCGGAGTCGGATGCGCAACAGCCTGCGCAGGATGGGCAGATAAGGGCCGAGGAGACGAGGATATTATCCGAATCAGAGCGAGAGAGCATGAAATTACGTCTCAAGCGGCTCGAAATTGAGCGTACAAAACTGGACCATGAGATTGGGAGGCTCAATAGAGTGCTTTACGGGGATTCTCCCGAAGGTATCCCAAATAACCATGAGGATGGATGAGCAAGCTACATAGCAGTCTAATAGTAATGTTGGACGAGCTTTATCATGATCCTAATAAGAAGAGTGCCTCGAGGCAAGGTAGTAGAGCTTTGACCATTGAGCAACCGCTTAAATGCGTCAACTTCCGCCACCGTACCCTGCTTTGAGGCTGAAAGAGCTGCCACAACAACTATGACGAGGCACTGTAGAGAGGTATAGGGAAGTTTATGATCTATTCATACTCAAGACAAGAAGATGGGTAGGCATTCTATGCGTACTAGACGCATTGAAAAATCGGGAGGTATCAGAGTTAGGATTCTAGGTGGATATGAGACATCATTAGGACTTTATAGTCGAAAGACGTAGGCACATGAAGGTACCCGATCCATGATAAATCAAGCGCAATATCGTCTTCCTGTTCTTACCATTTAACTTTTTACTACATTTTTAAATCAATAATCTCTCACGTTATCGCCTGTACTCTAAGAATTGCCTGATCACATCTTAGACAAAAGGAACACGTGAAAAATGGCTCCTCGAACCGACTTTCCACTCGCACGCCCACCATCACCAAGGCCCTTCAGAGATCAACTTCACCTCTAGGCCAAGCCACCTATCCAACCCAACCAACCATCAAACCACCCAGAGCCACAAAGACCACCCGAACCTCCAACCCTCTCCACCAAACCACACCCCACACCACCCAAACCAAACAACACAACCAACCAACCCCAACCATGCCGCCTGGCAAACCCGTAGAATTCTACCCCCTGACCCACGCCTTCATCGCCCGCGCCATGCAAGAAACAATAACCCACCACCTCTCGCGTCTCGCGCATCAACCCCCCACCACCAACTCTTCTCTCATCTTCGACCGCATCGCCCTCTGCCGCCGCACCATCGCGCGCTGCGACGCTGCCGATGCAACTCCGCAGGCTATCTGGGATGACTTCAGCGCGCAGAAGGCGGCGCTGGGCCGGAGGTGGGCGCGCGAGATGGCGGGGTTGGGGAGAAGCAAGCTGCCGGATGCGGAGAGGGAGAGGGAGAGGGAGAGGGAGAAGAGGGAGAAGGGGAGAGAGGAGGGTAGTGTGAGGCGGGCGCTGGAGGTGATGGAGGCGCGGGGAGAGCGCGAGATGGAGGAGGGGGAGGTGCTGGAGGGGACGGCTGCGGCTGCGACTATGGCTGCGGGTATGGGAGGAGGAGCGGGGGAACAGCGGTCTTGGGAGCGCGATGTGGCGGATTTGGCGGCGCAGTATCGGCGGTGGGATGAATTTGTGAGGCTGCGGAAGTTGGCTGCGGGAGGAGGGGAGAGGAGAGGACCTAAGGTTGTGGAGACGATTGATGGGGGGTTTTAGGGGCTTGGTGGCGGTACTTGGGAAATTTGCTGAGGTCGATATACTCGGGGATTCTAAATTGCTGTGCCTACCTGATAGCTATTGGGGGATAGAGCCCATAGCGTGTTATGTCGTTTCCTGGTGACTCAAGGGCATTGTGTTTATTACAGAGAGGTCGGATGAAGCGACGGAGATAGTTAATTACGTCAGTGCTAGTGCATCGGGAGAACAACAATTATGATCTGTGGCGTGGAGTTAGGTGCGTCTTATGTGTATGTCTGTACCGTATGAGCCCACAGGTCTTGTCTGCAAGGCGCTACTTCAGTTGAGAGCACCAACACGTGAAATTGTTTCTCTTGGGTAAAATTCTGCCATTGACTTCATCAGCTACATAGACATCATCAATAAAGACTGAAAGATCCTTTTGCAGTCAGTTCAGGCCAGCTGAGCCTCCTTCACCTTTCCCTTTGCTTGGGCGCCGGTACGTCAGCGTACATCTAAATTCCTTGTTGTAAAACGCCCATACAACACTTCCAGCTGAGTCGTAACACATTCCGCACGATTATCGCGACATCTTTAGATCCCAAACCCTAGCGAACAGCTAATCGTCACACTCGTACATATCCTCCTCCTCACAATATATGCTTCATCTGAGCAAAACTCCAATCAAGGGCCGTTTTTTGGTAACGACAGAAAAGAAAGACGACGGAAGAAACACGTGTCTGGCTATCAAAACTGTATGACTGGTCTTGTCCGATAGTTCAGCGTAGGCCTACTATTTTAGAACTTTGGGTGGGGCATAAAATGCCCTCTCAGAAGTAGCGAGCGTAACAATCCGAAGACCCGCGCAATAATTGCTACCATGAACTGTCGGTGAGTTGCAATTTAATTTAATGTGGTCAAGGAGGGCGTGGTCTGAGCCCAGGTAGTTGCAGCAAAGTTAATGCAACCCTCCAGGATCGAGGCATCCTGGTCGAGAAAGCTAACTTCTTCGCCCCACGTGATGGCATTGGGAAACCATCGCTTTGGAAATTTTGAGATCTAAGGTAAGCACACAGTAATCGAATCCTGTTTCATCTGAATTATGCTTCTGATTTACTTAGTAATTTTGGACCTGCGGGCTGAAAATCGCGTTACTCTGCTGGATCATAGCCTCGATTTTCGCCGTTTCATTTAACTCCAATCTTTGCATCAGCTCAACCTGCTGTGCTTGGTTCAAGCCGATGGTTCGAGCGTCCATGCTCCACGATGGAGGATACAGGTAGTCCGTGATAGGGTATCCGTTACTTGCTGCATATGATTCATTGTATATGGGACTTGTCAGAGCGTGGGATACGGGGGGCATGCTATAAGTCTCTTGCTGAGGGAGGGAGAAGTTGGGGTTCCAGTTTGGTAGGTCGGAAAATGTTGCTGGGAGTGGATTGAACTGAGACGCTGGGTCATAGTTCATGTGTAGGATCGGGTCGCTTTGGTACTTCGGGCTGGTGTCGATAACTGGTTGACGCGGGGCTTGCGATGGAGATGGCTGGGTGGAGTAGTGTCCTTGAGGCGGAGGGGAGGACTGGTATATGCTGCCTGCGCTAGGGTGTGAAGTGAAAACAGGCTGCTGAGGAGAAATGTAGCCAAAAGGCGGCTGTGTCCTTTCAGGAGGGGTGTTGAGAGACGTAGTAGAGACTGTCGCTGGGCTAGTGGTACGAGATCGGTTTATTCCATCGGCAACACTGGACGTAACCGAGGCGCTCTCAGAAGGAGATCCAGCAGAGATTGGGATGTCGCCATCCTTGTCATAAATCTTCATGCAGGCAAATATGAGGTTGCGATACAGTTCATGAGCAGATGCGACTCCAGGCCACCGTTCTGATGCGAGTTGAATAGCCTCCAATGCAACGGATAGGTGCTGTTCGACGTCCTCTCGACTATGCATGCGGCGAATCTCTGAATAAGAAAGAGTCCAAAGTATGGTATTAATGGCCATGAATATGGATTGTGTGAAGATCCAAGTAAGGTCCACGGCCCTAGTCTCGATTTGTTTCCGCTGCATGTGAATATTATATTGGCAGGCCTCGAAGCACTGGGCAGCAGCCCTGAGGGATGGTCTCGGGACTTGTGGAGAAGGGCGGAAGAGGAAGACGACCATGGTATTATATCTTCCAATAAACCTAGAAGCGTAGACGTCAGTGGCAAATTGCCTAATGCCAAATCCTGATATGACTAATCCTAATAATCCAGGCTGGAAATATGGCGGCGCGAATCGTACAAATGTGGTGGATTTTATTCAACAGCAAAAAAAGAATTCCAATAATGACATACCAAACTTTATTCAGCCCAGATCCTCCATCCACTTCTGGACTCGTGTCTCTCCAAGCAATTAATTTTGCCTCCATTTGATGGAACCAAGGATCCTGGTCATCCTTCGGCTCAGGTCGCTTTTTCTGGTAGAGCTTCCTTCTAATCTCTAATTGGAGTAGCCTCATCTTAAAGAAGTGAATAGCAATCCATTTCTTTAATGATCCCTGAGGAGCTTGCAGAATGCCTTCTCTTGTGATGTATTGGTCATCGACAAGCTCGAAAAACCCTACATCAATATGTGCTTCTCTTGTAGCGAAGATGCTTGACCGACCGAGGCTGTGAGCAAGTCCAAACTCCATAGTTAGTACGCTCCAGAATAATCGTCTTCTCATATCGATTTCGAGGGGATCTGCACGAGTGCCACCTGGGCCTCTAATAATGGTCTTTTCTTCATGTAAACCAAGCGCCTGAGTAAGTCGAACAGCAAGGCCAATGATATAGTAGACAGCAGTCCGTGTAGGAGTAAGAAGCGAGTACCCGGCGATGAGACAAAAGCATTGCAGTGTCTTAAGGTTCATGGGCTTTATAGATCCCTCCAGGAATTTGAGCGCAGCAAGGTAATAGCTGTCGGCCAGGCCGGCATACTGAGTATCCATCTTCTGCAAACTAATGGCGATAACCATTCGCAGGCTGAAGTTTTGGTATGGGTCGGCGGAACCATTGTACACATCTTCGACGTCCTGGGCAAATGTTGGTTCATGAAACATGGGATACATAGGGTTAACTATAAACTTCTCGGTTAGTGCCGTCCCGAGGCGGATCTCAGTAGGGAATACGAGCCTTTAAGATTGAACAGCTGAACCAACAGGTTTGTCAAGTCCCTGTTAGGTAGTTCTTCAGCCGCAACATAGCTTATCAGCGGGTAGATCTTTGATGTGGGTTTGGCCTCTTCCTGAGCAAAGCGTTCCTTTATCAGCCTGGCCCTAGAATCTGGAACGATGTCGGATATGCTCTTAGAATCGGTGAACTGTTTCGCGAGCTGCATCACCAGCCGGGTGATGGCAATACCACTCGACGGCCCGAGAAACTTTGATTCATCACTCTCTTGTATCCGAACAGCAGCAGCCCCGCGCATCACGTCCTCCGGGTCTGGCTCGATATCATCTCGCTCTAAGTCGGCCAATTGTTTCTCTAAATCGCGAACTTTGTGCTGTAGGTGAACAACATAGTTTCTTGGTATTTTAGTTGCCTTGGTCGGGTCGTAGTATTCACAGTGGGAATTTGTTCGCTCGCAAGGCCCGCAACGAGGCAGTCCAGGATCGCATCGAGTTTTTCTCTATCAACAGTCAGTTTCGCCGCTATGTTAGAGGTGAAGGACAGGCTTTACCGTACGACACCTGCAGCACGCAGTGAGGGTGTGAGCGATGCGGGGAGAGTTGGCTTCTTCATTTGCGCGAACGCTTCCTTCGCGCTTGATGTGGGTAGATGGGCGACTCCGCTGGGCGGCTGGGTCTACGGCTTCGGCCATGGCGAGGCTTCGTCAAAGAAATTGCTAGTTAGGGAGGTTCGCGGTGGTTATACTCGTAGCGGTCGACTCCATACCAAAGAAGCAACCATGGTATGATGCGACGCTTTGGCTGCGAGGGAAGGCTGCTTCGACTCAGGCGTCGCACAGCCAAGATCCAGGGAAGGGCGTCTTGGAGATGAAGGGCAAGACGATTTTTCGGTGGAAACACGGCGGGTGAGAGCGAAAGGTACCCCCCCGGCCGTGGTTGCGAGGCACCGGCGCGGCGCTTGGGAATGGGGCGTCGATGGCGGGCTAGACTGGCCGTTTGCTTGGATAGCACTGGATAGGTGTCGTGGGTTGCCCGTGGGTGCCCAGAGGAATCAGTCGATAAGGGGATCGCCCGCCTTGCCGCGGCTTGGGCTACAGCACGCACAGTAATGCGGTAATGCAGTAATGAGCGCGGCGCAGGGAGGGGTGCTAGATCAAAGCCCGCATTGAACCTCACCGCTAGCCCGACTGCCCTACTACCCACAATCCCATCGAATATCAATCTCCAGCCTGGTCAAAGACGCTCCGGTCCACTACATCTAATCGGAAAAGCCGGTGAGCACCACCCTGCGAGGCTGCAGCCCAGGAAGGCTGAGCGAGAGCCGCTGCTGCGCCTCCTCCACTCTCTCGTCCACGCTGTGCTGCGACGCCACGTCCTGTATACTCCCGGGCCCGCTGGAACCTACTGGAGCCCGTTGGAGCCCGTTGGAGCCCGTTGGAACGACACAGGTGAGCTGAAAACGCGGCTTTCTTGCTTTCCTTGTGCATTTACGCACCTGCCTGGTCCTTCCACCCACTCTCAGCTCACCGACCGCCCCGACGCCTCGGTAGGTGTCCGGTAGGTGTCCGGTAGGTGTGCAACGGGAGGTAGGCGGCAGCTTTGCTTCGTTGAGTTGGGCAGGGCGACCGCAGGGCGATAGCATGGTGATGCAATACTACAGCATGCTGGACGCCGAACATGTCTTTTCTTTATTCTTCACGCATGACCCTGAGTGCTTCTCCTTGATCTCTAGCCTTTGTACTCACGCCAGTTATTTTCATACCCCCAACGCCCGCACCACTAGGCTCGCAGGGCTTGCAGGCTTAAAGGCTAGCATATATTTCATGTCACGTGTAGGCCGGTATTAACTAGATTGTCATGTCTGCAGAAAAAGTCCCACCCCTCTCCGACAACGATCTGATGGTCCTGGAAACCCCGCTTCTTCGCGTGAGCAGGCCGGTGGCAGCGTGCTCGCGGTGCCGGTCTGCTAAGGTCAAGTGCGACGGGAAGCTGCCCGCTTGTACTGCTTGCGAGAAATCAAACCGCGCCGCTGAGTGTTCCAGCACGAACGACCAATTCGCACGCGGCAAGGAGAGAAGCTATGTAGCTACTCTTGAGGCGAAAGTGGAGAAGCTCGAGAAGAAGCTTAGCGAAGCAAAGGCGAGGAGGAAGTCCTCAGTAGCTATGCCGGACTACGATGCAGCAGGAACACCTCGTCGCACTTCCGTGGATACTTTGAAGGCCTCCAAGCCCATTAGTAAGCGTGCTGCACGCCGAAAAGAGGCTTCCGATATTGATGAATTGGTTTCTGATTTTGGGCTCCTGTGAGTGCCATCTTCTTTTTGCCAGCTTTGTGCCAAATGAAATGCAAGTGATTAATAAAAACGCTAGTGCTGTCAACGCTACAGCTAGGGATTTCTATGGCTTTACATCGGAAATGTCGTATGCTCGTCTTATTCTGTCTGCAAGCTCCAAGGAGCCTTTGCCCAGCGGCATGACTAAGGTTCTTCCTCCACGATACGCAGCAACACCCCTAATCCAGCATTATCTGAACAACATTTTTATACTCTTGCCAATCTTTGAGGAAGCAAGTTTTTACGCTTCTGTAGATGCAGTTTACCATTTAGATCCCGCAAAAGCTTCCGCTTTTGACTATTGGACCGTACGAATGGTACTTGCGCTCGCATGCCTTTCACTCTCAGAGCAACGCGGCGACAACCACTACTCAGACGCTGTAGGCCATGTTAATGCTGCTTTAGAACATGCCGAGGATGTTCTGCATCCAGGATTTATCTCCAGCATCCAGGCCTTAGTGCTGCTTGTCGAGTACGCGATGATGGACCCTCATCACTTCGATAGTTGGACCCTGATCGGTGCTGCTTCGAGAGCTATGGTGGATCTAGGCATCCATCAGGATCCATCCAAAAGCGCCTCAATACCAAGAGTGAAATTGGAGCTTCGAAGAAGAGTTTACTACTGCGTATATGCGCTTGATAGGTCAGTTCTTCCATTGAGACCCCTCATTATCCAACTAACAATCCATCAGGTCTACGTCTTTAGTCCAAACCCGCGCGTTTTCCTTTTCCGACGACTCGACCAATGTTGCTCTACCCTTCTCATCCGGCTCTCTCTCACCCGCTAAGAACTCCCCAAAGACTCACGTTTGGCTCCAATCTTTCGACGCGGCCCTCGACCTTTTCCGCATCCGCCAAATTCAATCAACTTGGTATATGGATCTTTTTCAATCAGGCCGTGACGCTTGGCCAGACCCCTATCCTTACATATGGCGCACCTACGAAGAAATGACTAGTTGGTTTCAAAATATGCCTTCTACCGCCCTCCCGTCAACCAATGCATTCTTTGAGCTTGAGCTCCTCTACAGCTATGTCTACATTCTCTCCCCGAGCCCACGTATCCCAAGGATATGTGAATACGCTCAGCGTTTAATATTTGAGCATTGCATCGCCTATGCAACCAACCTCCTTACTCTCCTTAGGAAACCTTCAACGGCTACGAAACCGCCTCTGACCTTCTATGACGCCATGCGTGCTTATATGACCGGCCGGCAGTTTGTTGATGTCCTTGCTAGGAACCAAGACATGATTCTCGATCCCATCCCGCCAACTCCACCCGTCCTAAGTGGTTCAGGGCCTGCTTCTGAGGACCCCCTAGCCCCACCAGCGGAAGTCTCTCCGCCTCCGTTTCCCGCGCCTCTACCATCAGCAGACGGGACTACTATACTAGATCCTACTAAGCGCGCCATAAACGCCATTAACGACTTCGCGACCATCCTCAGCCGCCTTGGCCTATGCTTCGGATACATCAACTGGCGCGACCGCTTCCAACACGAATCCTCAGCCCTCCTCGCGCAGTTGCAACACCGGGCATCATTATCCCCGGTTCCGAGCCCTCAACACCACACCGTCCAGCCACACCACCCACAAAGCGTCTGGGGCACCATGTCCGCCACCACCAGCCCGCCAACGACGCACCAGCACCCGCACTCGTACGCTTCGAGCCCGCCCAGCTATCCCGCAAGCCAGGCCAGCCCGTACAGCCAATCCACCTCGCCATACGGGCCCGCCTACACCACTCCGGCAATGCAGCCCGTCGTGGACTGGGGCCCTACACCGCCGAACCAGAGCCATGCGGCGTACTTCCCGCCCCTACCGTCGCTACCAAATGTGTCAGGAGCCAACAACGCTATGGGCGGTGTAACGCCTATGGCAGGTGACTTAGACCCTGTGAGCGAGATGAGTACGACGGGGTGGGAGACACTGCCTAGTGGGAGTTTAAACGCGAGGTTTGGGTGATGTGGATGTATGCCACAAGATTATATGGGATAAGATGCGGAAAGTCCAGGAGTTACTTTGGAAACAGATTTGGTCCGTACGGACTGGCTAGGTGGGTATGGATTGGAATGCAGGTTCAGTGTATACGGAGTTCAAAAATGGAGTAGCCAGTGGGAGGTCACGGTCCTTTCTGATGAAGTCAGCATGTATCAAGCATCTCTTTAAACACGCGAGGATACCAAAACATATGGCACTACAAGCCATATATCCAGCCCAATTTACGCAATCAAAGTTGTTGTAGAAGACTAAATAAAAACGCTCTCGTCCATTCAATGAATCGTATAGATATCATTTTTCTGTCCAACTCGCACCACTGAGGTTCGGAAATCTGATCTATTTACCAGGGCTCCGCGAGAGAAGTCGAAAACGAAATGCCAAATACCATGCAATGCAAACACCTCAAACCTAACCAAGGGCGGGAATAGAGAAAAAGAAAGTTTAAAAAGGGGAAAGGGGGAAGAGGGATGGCTGCTAAAGTCGAAGCCATATACACGCCGCGCATGTGCTAGAAGTAGATGTGGCGCGCGGGCGAGAACCGTCGAAGTGTGGCATGACTCAAGAATTGCTTAATGCGAGACACGCGTCGACAGCTAATCCAACCCTAAATCGGGAAAAAAAATTAGTTTGCCGACTCCAACTAGCATAGAAGTAAAGTTGATTCGATGTAGGTTGACATACCGCCCTTCCTTTAATCTCACCACATCGTCGATGATATCTCTATCCAATCCTGGAAACATCCCCGCCAATGTTTCTACAACCACACGATGCTCCTGCCGTTGTATCCTCCTCGCCTCCTCAGCTTCAGCACTTGCCTGCCGTGCCGCTGCATCTTCAGCACTTACGCGCTGGATAGCCTTTTGCTGGTCGATGCCGCGCCTCTCTTTCTCATTCGAGTTGCGCGGGTTATCGCTGCTGCGCCGCGCTAAAGGAGGAGCGGGAGACACGCGCGGCGTATTGCCTGGTTGTGGCGTGGACACAGGATGGCCAGCCTGACTCGAAGAGGCGGACGTGTCTGAGTCGGAAAAGATGCGACCGATGGTACTGAGAGGCTTTTGGATCGTCCTCAATAGTCCCGCTACAGCCGCGTTTTCCTCGCCGTCCGGTGAAGACTCTGAAGCGCTCTTGCTTCCTTCCTGTTTCAAGCTCGTCGAGCGGCGTGGGCCTACCCTCTCAGCATCAAGCGAGTTCCTAGGTGTGACTTCCGCACGGCTTAGAGATGATTTCTCGGAGAGGTGAAGATGCGGCGAGGGCATCCGGCGATGCTGCGGATACGCGGGAGTCAGTGGAGGGTTCGCTTGAAGGAGCCTCTGCTGCTGGGCTTCTTCTTCGGCGTGGTGCCGTTCTGCGATGGCGGAGACAGCAGCCTCGACGTTCGTTTCAAACTCAGCATCGGATATAGTAAGGGAAGTTCGATCAAGATTCTCGATAAAATGCACAGCGCCCATCTAGTTGTAGAAGGTCAGTCATAGACAGAAAGCTAGATATAGGGGATGGAAGAGTAGTGACGCACAAGAGAAGAGATGTAGTATCCCGTCTCTCCACCAAGTTTGTCTTGGTTGCGGAATCGTAGAATATACTGCACGTTTGACACCAAATGGTCTGGGTTTGCTTGCAGTACTGTGTAAATGAGTAGTGGCACAAAGGAGTCGGCTGATTGATCCGTTTGTGAGGTACGTAAGAATCCTAATAAATCAGCGAAGCTGTCAATGACCGGAGACACATTACCAATCATACCAAATATTACTTTACAACAGTTAAGTACACAAATTACTTTATCTCTCGGCGCTCGGTAGCTCTTTATTTTGAGCAATTCTATTATCATCAGTATATATAATGTCTTGAGGCCAAGCTTCGGCATACCTTGCTGTGCTAGTAATAAGAACTTCCTGCCCTTCTCCCCTACTGGTTTAATATCCAGGTGTTCTTCTCTCACCCACTTATAGATTCGCACTTTTTGTGCCAGTATTTCATCCCGTTCGACATCTTCTTGATGCTGCCCTCTTCGGCCAGGACTAAGTGGTTCCTGTGCACCCCTTCGTCGGCCCTTCCCACCTTGTACTGGTTCAGGTGGGGGTATAGCAGGAGAGAAAGTTTGTGAATACAAGCGGTTCATTACAAGTTTTTCCATTCCTTCTCTTGCATTGTCGAACTCAGCGTCAGACACTGTCCGCCAGACTTCACATTGAGCCATCTTCTTGCTAATAAATTCCAGAAAATCACCTATTATCTTCACCTGCTCGTGTACCATCCATTGTTTCTTTCCAAATTCGAGTAAGAACGACCGCAGAAATTTCGCAACAGGGTCTGCAGTCCGGTGTCGCAGCTGTTCAAGAAAACGGTGAAAGTCAAAAGGAAGATCTGGTTCCGGGTCTGGCGCAGGTGGGGGTGGTTTATACATATTAGCATGAGCTTTAGGTGACGAAGGGTCATCGTATACAGGTGTCTTTTCATCCGAGGTACTACTAGTACTAGCGCGATAGAGAGACGACGTTCTCGGAGGTGGTGAGTGGAGTGCTTGGTTATTCGAGAGGCTCGATTCAACTGGATGAGGGAACGTTCCGGCGTTAAGGGGCTCCAAACTCGACTTGCGAGGCGGATGTGATATTGGAGAATCTAGTATAGGCCCGGCAAGCTCTAATCGTGGGGACATAATCTCCTCCATCCCTGGCCCTTCCATTCCATCATCAAATTGCTCCATAATACTTTGGATTTCAGATCTAGAGTCGTCTATTGTATCCTCTCCCATCCCATACTTCTCATTGTACTCTGCTGCTTCAGGATCTTCGGAGGATCTTCCATTTGTTTTTGACTGCTGCGCTACAGGTGTCAGCGGACGAATCGGAGTATCCTGATTCGAGCTTAGGTATTTCTCGTCTTTAGGCGGCGGTGGAGGTGGCGAAGGAGAGCGGACTGTCTCCTTCTCTGAGAATGGCTCTAGGGGTGGAGTTGCAGATCTTGTGGTAGCTTCTGTATGGCCGGGCAATTGCTTGGAGAGCTCATTGGACGGTGTAGACGGTGTTTCGAGTCCCTCGTTGTCTTCGAATTTTTTATTCTCCAGCTTAGAATCTTGGAACTGTTTTTCACGAAAAGAACTCTCTGTCTGCCCTAAACCATTTAGTGTGTCCGGGACATCTACCCTGTGCCTTTCCTCCTGCTTTCCCATACTTGGTAGTTGTACCGCCGCCCCAGCAAGCCCATTGTGCCTACTGTCAGAGTTCCCGGCGAGAGATACTTTGAATTCAGTATTCCCGGCGCACTCGGCTAGCTTTAGCTTTTGAGCTTCCTTAGTTTCGGCTATCTCGCCTTCGCCAGTCGTGATCTGGTCCTCATGAGGTTTGGCAGGTTGGATCGGAGAAGACATAGGCCGCCGTCCGGCTGAAGTTGTATTTTGAGGGGTTTAGGTGCTCTTTAGTAATCTGCCCATGGAGCAGCATAGGCTGAGAGGGGGAAACACAGGTTTGCTCTCGTAGTTTGGAGTTTGTGGAGAAGGATGTTGTTGGGTCGTGCCTTGGCTCAAAGTTGAGCTACCACGGCTACCTTATCCATGCAGGTGTATGCGTGGATGATGGGTGCCAAGAACGGAATCTTGGCCGAAACCCCCCGACGCTAGTTGAAATTTCGTTTAGTTGCCTGGGGGTGCGAGTCAACTGTTTTCTTTGCCGACAACCCTACACCATCGACGCGACCTATTCCCTTCAGACCCCATCACCCACACCAACCTCCATAAATAGCTCATGTGCGGTATATACTTGTCAATTAGCTCTTCCGGCTATGTTCCTCCAAACCCTGGGACTCGGCAGTTCTTGCATAACCGTGGTCCTGACAGTTCAAAAGAGCATAAAGTTGCCATTGGACCTCCTGCGCATTTCATTGAAGCAAGCTTACATCAGCCGCTCTACATTACCTTCATATCAAGTGTTTTGTCACTAAGAGGAAGTAATATTGTCTCTCAACCACTCATAGATGAGGCTTCCCGATCCGTTCTTTGCTGGAATGGGGAGGCCTGGAAACTAGATGACGCTGAAGTCACCGGCAATGACTCTCAGAAGGTGTTTGAGCTTTTTATCAACGCTTCAACTGGTGAGGCAGGGGCCAGTGAACTTACTACGCACAAAAGAATTCTAAAGGCAATTTCTTCAATATCTGGACCTTTTGCGTTCGTCTTCTACGACGCCCCAAATGCACGCTTATACTACGGCAGAGATTGTCTTGGAAGACGCTCATTGCTGCGGAAAACTGACTCTACAGGCAAACTTATCCTTTCCAGTATCTGCGACATTGATTCAGGCGATCAATGGTCAGAGGTTGAGGCTGACGGTGTATATTTTGTTGAACTATTCCCTCAAACAAATGTCTGTTCACAACATATCCTAATAGAAAAGCAAGAATATTTCAATATTACTCATGTTCCATATGGTCACAATATAGAAGACGAGGATTCTACGACGCACTTAGTATGTTGGCTTACACTTACGCTTATAAAAGACGCTAATTTACTTTACAGAGAATACCATTTCCACCATTTAGCAAAGCTCTACCAAATAGCCCTCCACCAACCCTTTCTCTTAGCTCCCCATCCGTTGCACAACTACACCAAGCACTCCTCAAATCACTTGAGTTACGAATTCGAGACGTGCGCCTATCATTTGAAGTCGTGGAAAGAACAAGCCAGAATGATTCCAAAATTGCGATCCTATTTTCTGGCGGTCTCGATTGCACAGTCCTTGCTCGCCTGGCCCATGATATTCTTCCGATAGAAGAATGTGTTGACTTATTGAACGTTGCGTTCCAGAATCCCAGAGTTCATCGATCACTTGGAAATGCAGATGAAGTGCATCCCTCGCCCTATGAGCTATGTCCAGACCGGATCACTGGAAGAACATCTTATAATGAACTCCAAAAGGTGTGCCCCGGGCGGACCTGGAGATTTGTCGAGGTTAATATCCCGTACTCAGAAACCGTGGCACATCGTGACACTGTTGTTTCATTAATGCATCCGCACAATACTGAAATGGATCTTTCCATATCCTATGCTCTCTACTTCGCTTCTAGAGGCGTTGGTCTCGTCCGCAGCCCATTTAATGGCGAAGCACGTAACTACACAACTCCAGCTCACGTTTTGATATCTGGTCTTGGAGCTGATGAATTATTCGGAGGTTATCAACGGCATGCTACCGCTTTCTCTAGACGAGGCTATCCTGGACTAACGGACGAGCTTGAGCTGGATATTAACCGCTTAGGGAAACGAAATCTTGGACGAGATGATCGCGTAATTTCTAATTGGAGTAAAGAAGCAAGATTTCCATACCTGGATGAAGAGCTCCTTTCATGGGCTTTGGATCGTCCCGTCTGGGAGAAGTGTGGATTCGGTGAATATTCTTCATCCATTGATTTAGGTCACTCCGTGGCAGAGATAGAGCCTGGTAAGAAGATCTTGAGACTTTTGGCTCAGAAACTAGCCATGACAGGGGTAGCCGTAGAGAAAAAGCGTGCAGTAGGTGCTCCTCTTCTCACAAGAAAGCCGACACTGATAATCCTAAAGATACAATTCGGGACTCGAACGGCAAAGATGGAAACTGGAAAGACGAAAGGTACTCAGATACTGACTTAATAAATTATACGCTAGTACGTTTTATCCTAGCTTTCCTTGACATGGTATGCTTGAGCATTCTTTCATGGCGATGATGACGAGACTAGGGCTTCGGCTCAAGTCTTACAGATACTTGGGAGATTGCCAGGGACCCTACTCTGCATCTGCGGCTGTCAAATGGCTCTGAGTTTCCAATCTTTGGTAACCGTGTTATATGATGGCCATGATGTAGCGTCGGACCCTGGAGTCTATGACCCAGAAAAGGCAAGTCTGAGCCAATTCGACTGAGTGAATTTCCTGACGCTCGCTTTTATTTTACTGTTGCCAAATGGAATATCTATCACTAATGCTCTAAAAGTTATCAATATCACCGTCAATGCGAACCATGCGGCACCAACCAGATGCTAGTTAGCGAGTAGACAAAAGTCATCTTCCAAATCCGGAGATCTTTCATCATTTCACACTCACAGGACCCTCAAAGTTTCCCACGGTAATTGGTATCTTCAGTCAAGCATGCTAAGATCTTGGTTCTTAAGTTGTAAAATGGCTGTTCAATGTCAACCCAATCCACTCACCGAGATTTCTAGGGTGAGACAGTGCAACGCCGTAATCGTTATGAAAACGGCTTCGTCATTGAATAGCTAAATGTTTAAAAGTTAGGTACAACGACTTCATATATATATCCAGGGGCTTTATGCCTAGCTTCGACAGCCATGGTGAGCCTAATGCCAGGAACGTCAAACCCAAAATGCGGGAGCAATCTCATAAGAAAGAAACAAGATAAAAGGGCTATCTGAGGATTTAGCTTCTGCCCCTTCCTTGCTCCAAAACACTACGCGACGCCCAAACCTCGAGCGATTTAGACGTTGTGCCGAGGGTTTCCCGTTCTTACTCCCGTCACCACTCAAACTGTGCCCTTTTGGGATCAAGCCACGAGTACTATTTTAGCCGCCCTCCTACATCAGCCTGCGCTTTCTCCTCTATCGTTTGGGCATGGTGTATCAACAAATATGGTTTAAGATCCCCTAACCAATACAGAAAAAGGTTGTAATTATATTCAGAAAAAGCTCGTTAAACCGGCTTAACCGGGAGTCCTTGAAGCGAGATCTTGCCTCGTATAGACAGAGCGACCCACTCAGCCATCTCCCCCGACCCGCTTACGAGAGCCACCGCTGATCTAGATTGATATATCTGAAGTTCTCCGCTTTGTTTAGCGCCGGCCGATTAGTCGATGTTCTTTGACAGGATATAACCGTTTATTTTTTATACTTCGGTCTCTTGACTAACCGGAAATACGCCGTTTACTTCATTCTTTGGAGCGCTCCAATCTCGCAACCGTTCTCTTAGAAAACGAACATACTTCCGGCTCCTGCTGCTCTTCCTAAAATCCGGTAGATATTCCGTTATACCTAGCAGATGACGGCCAGCACTTGCATTGTTACCTCTATTTTCCTCAACTTCAATTACACTTTCTAGATCTTATCCATTACCATGGTAATGCCAGCTCCTTTCGCGCTTCCCTCAAAGAAACGAAAGAAATTAAAAGTTACAACAGCCCCGCCCAATGTCACAATGTCTACAAAGAACGTAACAGCCCAGTATGAGCATTTTGTAGACATCCAGCCGCCCGCGACCTCCCAAGGCACAGCCAAAGCCCACAAATCGCTTTGAATGCCCGTTAGACGAGATGGCTCCCAGGAGGAACTAGGGGTACGGCTTTAGATATCCTTCGACATTACACAGTGAGTATATAAATTTCCGTCTCCTGGAATGATAGTATCAGCAGTCTTAGCGAAGTCCTACAACTCTCTTTCACACCACTCAAGGCAGTCATTTTTAGCAATTCACATCGCTAAACCCTTTGTCTCTATGATCGGAGGGATAACGGTAGTATAAAGAAACATGCCAGCAATAGTTGCAAGCCCAACCGTGGTGGTCAATGCGAAACTTGACTGGGATTTCCATTGCTTATATTTTTGCGTGATAACCCTAGAAAAGGAGCAAATACAATCGTTAGATTGTTGCACATCCAAATAATTACGGAACGGATTCCGTCAAAAAGCAATCCACTAGTCCACGCATCCCACAAGCCTTCAATAAGCGTGTAAGATAGTGGCATAATAGCAAAATTTAGAATTCTACCAAGAGCCTTTATAATAGGGACGGAGAACGCTGAAATACTCTCATAATAGTGACGACCCGTGTAGTAATTGATCCATTATAAGTTTCTAACACAATCACGAAGAGTTGCGCTTTACGTGAAGAAATCATGAAGATTTCAGCAGACTTCTGTAGGCGTAGCCTCAACCTCACGCTATTTGTGCATATTCAACCTATTCTCCAGCCTCGCAAGTACATGCATGATCCCTAACACCGCCTATGCATTATGCATACAAACGTGAGTCTGGCAAAGGGGTCACCACGCCGTAATAAGCGAGTTAAAATACTCACAATAGGGATCTTTCCCTGCATAAAGTAGGCCCTCTAGGAAGCTATATTCGTATGTAAGAATGTTCATTAGATGAAGTTGTTTATATAGGCCTATATCATCCCAAGTAGTCATCACTAGAGAAAGCTTTTATGACCACATGGGCAAGGAAATCCGGGACGCCCTCCATCCCCGATTGGTCCTTAAATGGCTAGCTCCACCGTAAAGAATATCAAGCGGCATTAAACCAAAAGAGCGGCAAAATGAAGCTGACTAGGACTATAGCCGAATACCAGGATACTCGGGCCGACCCCGCTCCAGTGTAGCGAAACGGCATGCCAAACTAAGGAATTTAGGTAGCGCATCCCTGTGAAAAGCTCTTTGCTCCCGTGCGAAGTATTGCTCAGGTAAACTTTATCACATTGAGCCAACAGATCAGATAATATTGTGCCTTCAGTAACTCTTACTAATAAATTTATCTTCCAATCATGTCTTTCTCGATTGACCCTATCAGAATTTCACTTTCCCAATCCGAACTGAAAGTCGGTGCACTTACCCAGCGTAATCTGGAAATTGCAACTCGTGCTTTACATCGCGATGGCATGATTATTATAGAAAAGCTGATACCTGAGGCACTCCTAGACAAGCTGAATGAGAAGATGGTAAAGGATGCGTACGAGTTACAGGCAAGAAAAGATAGCCCATGTAACTTCAATAAAGGCTACGTACAACAAGATCCACCATTAACAGCGGATTGGTTTAGCGAAGAGATTTATTTCAGTAAGTTAAACATATTCAAGGCACGATTCATTTAAAATTTCATTAGTTTACTTATCTCTCCTCTAGTGGAGATCGGCATGGACCCGTCACCTTACTTCTAACAGTTGCTTATCCCTTTATTGTTTGGTCTTCTGAATTTTGTAACTCAGGCAGTATCTAGATTCTATCGTAACCCAAGTAACCTCTACAACTCTCGGGCCTTTCCCTCTCGTCTCCTTTATCTCAGGCAACACCGCGTTTCCTCCAGCTACTACCTCACTTCCAACCTCGCAACCCACCCAAACAGACGCGGCCTTTGACCACCTCGATCTACCCTTTTCTCTCGTCGTAAACATCCCCCTTACAACTATGACACCCGAAAATGGCTCAACAGAGTTATGGCTTGGCACGCATAGCATTACAACGCTCGGATGTCAAGAAGGGGTACACGGAGATAGAGCGAGCGGGAGGATTAAAACAAAGTTGATAGAGGAGAGAAAGAAAGTGAGAGGGCCATGTCAGCCCGTTGTAGCCAGGGGAAGTGTAGTTATCAGAGACTTGAGAATCTGGTATAGGGACATGCCGAACTTATCAAATGCCCCAAGGATCATGCTTACATTGTGTAAGTTAACCTTTTGATTAACTTAGCCACCCTAGGAGAAGATCATATTACTAATGCATAAAGTACATTTTGCACCCTGGTACCGGAATACGATGCAGGTTGAATTTGCAGAAGAGCTAAGGCCACTTGTTTGGAGGGAAAGAATTGGTTTGAGAGTCGCAGCAAGATTTTTAACTAAGTATGAGGCAGAAAAGAGGTACTTAAACCGACCATTTAGCAATGTGTATGGTTTTGATCAGCAAAAGCGGATCGAAGGCATATTCTAAATTCTATTGAGAAAGCGTACAATATATGTTATCTAACCCTCCTCGGTCCAAGTGCGGACTTGTACGATCTATTGAGTAGCACGTTCAACATTTACTCTGGGGATTATTTTTCCTATAAGAATTAAAGAAAAACTTTGGCACTCGCTACGCAACTAGTTAAGATTGTAGGATATTATTCTACGGAAACTACATTCTTAGAAAGCAGGAACAAAGTATAGCAGAAATAGATACGATTATTGCAAGCGTTTCTTTATTATCTGTCTTTTATAAAGATGGGTAAACTAATATGTGCAGATTTTCAGTGGCATACAGAAAATTCTTTATAGATCAAGTTAAAGGCAAACTTAGAGAGCTATTAGAGATTGCAAAAAGGACCTCATTTTCTCTCTAGCACCTGGAGGAGTGTGTTCTTCAGCGTCAACCTACGAACAAGTCGGTCCAGTTATCTAACACACTATAGAAAACTGGGATGTAGGAAAGGCTAGGGACCTTGGGTGTCCAGAGAAAACTAATGAAGAAGTCGTCAAGAGCGTAAAAATGGGTTAATTTTAACGAACATGTTGTAGGCGAGATGAATTCTCCTTCTGGTTTCTCCAAGAAGGGTAAAGGGAGGCTGTCGTTAAGATCATTTGAGTATACATGATTTGAGCGAAATATAAATTGAGGCCAAATCGTAGAGATTGGTTTCTTTGGAATGAAGTGCTGGTAATCTGAAGATAGGCGCTACGGTCGGGCTAATGCCAGCTTTTAACGACTCTCCAAAGGGCATTCAACAACCGCTCAGTGGATCTAGAGCACAAGTATGAACCAAACATAGCATCTAGTTTTCTGGATGTATGATTAATATAAATGGTCCGAAGTCGTACTGAACGTTATCACGAGCTCGATTTTACTACAACTTCATGTATTTTCTCCTTTAGGACTTCCCTGCGCTTATTCTCCCTTCAGTGACAAGAAAACTTTCTGGAAACCATTCGATTTCACCGTAAAATCCACCAACGATAAGATGAGACAAGAATTCCGCAGATTTGAGACAGAGAACCATGCCTACCATGGGAGTATTAGTTTGAGGATAACAGGAGCCAGTAGCAGCGTGAACTGAAGAACGACCTGAGAAGACGCGCAGTACAAGGTTCATGCTTTACGAAAATATAATAAGGATATCTTATAAGATAGAATTCACCACTTACCGTGTCCATTAAACCCTGCACTTATCCACAATCGTTTCATTCCTGGTACTTCACCCACTAATGGTAGCTCGTCTCTCGTCATGCCCATTATTCCAGTCCATTCTTGCTTGATTCTCTCCTCACCTCCTCCCGTCTCTCCCCAGTTCTCCAGTCCAAAATAGCCTCGCGCCGCCTCTTTCAGATAGTTTAACATTTCTTGATCCATGGTACTGTCATCACAAGTCCCGTACTCACTTACGCCTGCATCTTTCTGTCTACCTAGACCACCACCGATCACGATATGCTGATCACCAGAACCATCCGGCAGAAGTCGCGGAATCATATACTCGTATCCTTGTTTGTATAAGAAGGAATATGTCGTTGGTAGCGGTGTTGGAAATTTCGCCTTTAGACCAGGAATTTGCGTAGTTATGAGGCCTCGCATAGGTACAATGACGCCCTGCATAACAGGAAGTAGATAGGCCGAGTAGCCATTGGTCGCCATTACCACATTCTGAGTTCGAATGATGCTGTCTGAAGCGTGGATCTCCCATCGAAATCCTGTTCCTTCAATCTCTCTGTCTGCCCTTCCAGGAATGGGACGAACTTTGGTAACAGCTGTGTTGGTCCACAGTTGTAATCCTTTCTTTAAACACAATTCTAATATCCCGATGGCAAACCTATAAGCTGACAAACTTCCTGCCACATACTCAAATGCGCCTTGCAACTCCTCCTTCTCTTCGACGAGACCATTTTCATTCTCCTTGCTAACCCAAAACCTCTTCATTGCTTCCTCCTTCTGCCAAACCCGATACCAGCCCACACCCCCCTCCTTCCTCTCCTCCTCGCTCACAGCCTCTCTGATCATCTCAATTGCCTCCTTGCCCCTCTCAAAAGTCTCTCTATCATATACAATATCTACCGTATTGCAAAGCCTAGACTCGCATTCAATCCTATGCGTCCTTGCAAATGCATAGGTAGCCATAATATTCGCATACTCCAGCCTTATGATCTTTAGCGCCTCTTCTGGCGATAAGTGCGCACAATGATCTATAAAGGTACGGTATGATGCTGCTTTCGTATGGCCGCCATTGCGGCCCGTGGCTCCGCCGCAGGCCTCGCGCGCTTCGAGCATGATTATCTTACCTTTAACGCCTTTCTCGAGGAGATTCCAAGCGATCATTGTGCCACTGATGCCACTGCCGATAATTACGTAGTCTGCTGAGCTTGGGAGGCTATCGGCGCTGCGGTAGTTGGCGATTGCGGCTTTGGGCTGGTGCCAATACGATGGTGTGGGATTAGGAACGGGTAACTGGACTGGAATGCAGCCGCGGGAATCCATTTTTGAATGACTATAATAATTGGACTTTATCTTGAAAAAGGAGTTCAAAACGGAGTCGGGGGGCTTGGAGAAGGTAGTGAAATGTGAGGGCGAAACTGGGACAAAGGGAGTAGAAGACGATGAGAGCAAGTGTTCGGCTTATCAGCAATAGTATTAAACATAAAGCTTGCTCGGTACCCACTCGAAAGTGGCGGTTATCTGAACAGATCATACACAAGCGTGGAGCTTCCAAGATGTGTCGGCTACACCTGCCGCATTCAGCTTGGTTGCGATTCTGGGCTGGCGTGGCTGGTACCAAGGCACTACCGACAACGTGTTCATTTTCTCAAATCATTGGGTAGCCCGTTTTATCAGATATTGCTCAATTTGCAAGAATATACATTGCCCACATTTATAAAATAACAATACCGCGATGTAGAAGGTCCTGTTCCCTCAAAATCACGTGCAGAAGCCCCTGGCTGATGACTGGTCCTCAGCCACATAAGCAGTGATTCAGCCTTGTAGCAGGATCTTTAGACGCCTGTTGACCCTTTGTAACTGCACACCAAGGCTATTTTAACCACACCCAACTTCATGCTACATCATATTGCTGAAATTTCTGGATGGATCATATTCCTACCCCTCTAGACTCCCTGCCAAGTATTGAAATTCCCGTTTCTACGATTGTGCCATATGATTTCCAGGGCTTTGTTACGTTTCCGTCTCGACATGGTTTTGGCTCAGAAAGGCCACTGGGCGAGGAGCAGTCTGCGAACGAGACAGCAAGCCTTATGCAGTCATGGCTCTACTTTGGCTTGTTGGCTGAGTTTTTTGGGGAGCCTATGAATGTTGGAGAGTTTGCCTGTAAATCAAGAGAGCCTTGCACGCAAACCCTACTCTGTTCAGCACCACTCAACCGCCTCATGAAATCATATAGCCCAGACAAAGCTCGGCAACAACTACTGCTACAGGAGGCTTGCGAAAAACTGAGGATTTTCGTAAACAGTCCACATTACCGTACCTCGCCCGTACTTGAGATTGAACTTTCAATCCGTGTACTCATCCATGCTCTCGGGAACTACGCTGACTGCCCGGCCAATAGTCAGACTATGCATCCATTGATTGAAAACCGCCTATTGGAGTCCGGGTGGTGTCCATCGCAAGTTGTAGAGATAGGCCGGTACGAAAACGAAGTGGTAGCGTATTATTTGTGTCGGCTCCGTCGACCTAACCCTTACAACGTCTCTCATCATGGTTGTTCAAAGATCCAATGCATTGCCAATAATATTTCCGGACACTATCAGAATCGGCACACACATAGGAGCAACCCCAGGGTTGACGAAGGCCATCTTGCTCTTAATTCTACTGTAGTAAATGAACCTAGCAGATCCAACGACGAGGAGTCGAAGCCTTGTCGTTTCGTTCACGTTAATATACAAGCGGTTCAAAAAATCATAGAAAAGGGTGGAGTGCCACTTATATCGATTGAAACACTATCCAGTGGTGGGCTGGAGCTGCGAGTCCGCGCCGCAACAGCAAGGGATAGATATATTGCTATTTCTCACGTCTGGTCAGATGGGCTGGGAAATCCAGCCCTGAACGCCTTGCCGAGATGCCAACTGGAGCGGCTAGATTTCTATTTTCGCAACTTACCGCACCCTTCTAGCACAAGCACGATGTCCAACTTCAGCCATGTTCACAGCTTTGCTTCAATCTCGGTGGATCTTGCAAGAATGAGTTTTATATTTCGTCGGAAGTCCAGACCAACTCTCTTCTGGATGGATACCTTATGTATCCCTGTTGGAGATGATGCAAAAGCGCAGGAATTGAAGAATCGAGCGATCAACCAGATGGCTTTCATCTATAGCATGGCTTCCCAGGTTCTCATTTTGGACTCAGCACTACAACTGTCCCGAATTGGCGGGCTGCAGAAAAGCGAACTCCTCGCTCGTATTAATTATTCAGGATGGATGGGTAGATGCTGGACCCTACAAGAAGGCGCCTTGACGCCTTTCTGCTATTTTCAATGTGCAGACGGTGCTCTAAATCCCCTTGCACACTTTCCGCAATGGCTTGAAGATGAAGATTTAATGGATAGCTCCCTAGCTAAGTTCCGCTTGATGACCCTCTGGCAGGCCACAAAAATATTTAGAAGCTTTCCGCGGTCGATATCGAAGAAATGGAAGCCCCCTTCGGTCTGGGGCCCATGGTTTAATGCACAATTAAATGTATGGAGCGTGACGTTGTCCATGCGACGGAAAGCAAAGATGCCTACGAAACCTTGTCAAGATATCATGGAAGAAATGGTCTACCGCTCGATGTTCAATACTTGTATAAGATATTTGCATGTATCTGGATACAGCCGCAGTAACGCCTTTTTCCCCGAACGAACTTCTAATGGCAATGCACGTTGGATCCAACATCTTGTAGCGGTGTGGAATTTACTCGCAAAGCGATCAACTACCAAGAGTGAAGATGTGCCAGCTATCTTCGCAAATCTCCTCGGCTTCAATTCTTATCAGATTCTCAAACTATCTCCTGAGGAGAGACTTAGAGCAATCCTTTGGAGTTGCGATGTGCTCCCATTATCTCTATTGTACAATCCTGGCCCAAAAATGCATCAGGGTATGGACCACAAGAACCGTTGGGTTCCCTCTGTACCAAGTCGGTATTTGTTGGAGGAAGCCCCACTCATGTACTTCAACAATGATAAGAGCCTTGTGTTCGGTAGCAAGACGATGACTCAGGCGTCTAAACCTATCATTTTCCTCATTGAGGAATGTCCGTTGCGGGCGAATAGAGAGTCTGTGTTTCGTGGTCCTGACGGAGAATATTGGAGAGTGGAGTCCCTTTGTTCCCAAGAAGACTGTTTAGATATCAGTCAATATCAAGCGACCTGCTTCATTTTCAAGAAGCAGCCAATTTCGAACACTACTGAATGCGCTGTCCTACAGATACTACAAGTCAGCCAAGGGGAAATGTCCTCATCAAATCAAACCAATGGAGATGTCACAAGTAATGGCGAAAGACGCGTGAGAAATTCCAACCAAATCACTTCTCCTAATACCGGCAAGGCCAGAAATTTCACCAACGATTTCCGTAAAAACCTCCAGCGCTTTTGGAGACGTGATCAGCGAGTATCTAAGGACAACAGCCGTAGTCTTGATGGCAGAATCCTGTTGGAATCCCAAGAAGTAAGCGACACGTCCACTTTAATAATTGGAGTTTATGACTGCTCTATGATGGTTCAATCCATTGATAGAGACACCGCCGAAAGATTTTCAATCATTAATAGTGGGAAAGTTGTGACAACTGATTGGAAGATTACGATCCTTAGTGGTAAGTCTTATGAGTGGTAATCTCTGCCACTGTTTGTTATCATCCTTGCCTTAATCGTTAGAGAAAATTCCTGCATATTTACTTACTTTTTATATTGGAATAGACGCAGAAAATTGGAAAGCGCCATTCTCACGCCTGTCCAAGACTCATACCAGTGATATGTTCGGCGGCGTGATGGAAGACTTCCGTTGGTTTTTAAAATCCACAACAGCCTATATGCCACTCATGGTTATAGTAATCATAGCCTCAATATTACGAATAATCGTTGCGATTAAGCTTGGGTGGCATAGTCTCCATCCCATTGGCCGCGCTTCCCTCCTTTTATGGTTCGTGCAACGTACGGTCGGCGGACCGATTGGTTTTATACCAATTTCCCAAATACTGTTCATCATTGACCGTCACAACGAACATCATTTCGCATCGCTGGATGTAGCATATGTAACTCTAGATTTGCTATGGAGCGTCTATTTTCCTCTAGCATTCCCTTACATGACGCAGCAGTGGCTGAAGCACCGATTTGAGAAGAATTTGGCGACGTATCAAGAGGGATGGGAACCTGAGAAGGAAATTAGCACAGTGTGGAAGGACCTGAAATACCGCCTAAAATTTTCAATCAAGCAGAAATGAGGGTATGGTTGATATTTCTGGTAGCTCTATTTAAAAGGAAATTTTGCTCATCTCCAGACATTCAATCCACGAGTTGATCGGAAGCATCTGACAGTGATCCTAAACTAGATTTATGACCTACTGGTGATCAAACTGTAACAACAGAACAGAGGAGAAAATTTTGTCCTTTCATATGCAATGAAGGAAATCCGAGACCACAATTCCACCCTTAGAGAACACTCTCGCAATATGAAGCATTTGCCCACCAACTCTCCCACCTCCCCCCCCACACACACGCCCCAAAAGCACCCCTTTTAAACTCGAAAAGGCTGTCCAGACTCCATCATTCTGACACCACCAAAAAACACCCCCCAGACACCCGTCACTTCTTCCATCCCCCACTCCCATTCCCGTTCCCACCCCCCTTCCCCCACGCGCTCTTCCCCCACACCTTCCTCCCAGACTTCTGCCACTCGCTCCTCTCCTCCCTCTCGCGCTCCTCCCTCTCGCGCTTCGCCTCCGCCTCCGCCTCCTTCTGCATCCGCTCCTTCTCCGCCGCCGCCTTCTCCGCCATCACCTCCGCGCGGATGCAGTTGTAGCAAGGGAAATGTGACGCCAGCGGCGACTTGAGCTCCGGCTCGGTGCACACGATGGGCCAGGTGCGTGCGGCTTCGATGCACATTTCGTTGCGTGGCAGCGAGAGGCAGCCGCAAGTGTAGAGTTTTTGGCGCGTGAAGCACATGGTGTTGGTGTTGGCGTGGGTGGGTTGGCGTGGTCTGGTTTGAGGGCGGCTAGTGGGGTGGGTTGGGTGGTTGGAAGAGGGTTTTTAGAGGTTGGGTTTTGATGCGTATTGGAGCTGGCTGACTGCGGGCTTTGAAAGGAGATCGTGGGTAGCTTGGTCTAATAGATGGCTCTGTGAATTAAAGTAGGAGTTTATATGAACCTCGTCTTGGTTACCTCGCGTGGCTCTAAGTGAAGGTGGATAGTGTTTCACCTGGGGTGGTGAGGTAGTTAGCAGCTGACGTAGGAACATGAAAGAGCCGATAACTTAGCAATCACCACGATGAATGAATTATCTTATGAACCTAGAAATTTGATTGAATGATGATTATAGGGGAACAATGAAGATACGGGTATTTGAAATGGTTCAGAAGGTGAGATGAATTGGGCATTTTGAAATTATCGCAGACAAGAAGCACTTGAATGTCTAAGAGAGTACCTTATAGGTAGCTAAAAATAATGGCTTGGAAGCTTTGAGGATAAGCAAAGGCACATATTGTGCTGTGGCCATATAGATGGCTTAGCTATGGAACGGAATCGTGACAAATCTCTCAAATATTCGACACGAATGGGTTGCAAATGTGAAATCTACGAAATTAAAATCGTCACTATTTCACTCAGATGGAAGGCCTTTGTCAAGATTAAGATCAATATTGACGCTAAGACTATACTTGGAAGGGAAAAGAGAAGACCAAGATTAACTAAAGACATAGCTGAGATAGGAAATTCATGATCTGCCGTGGGCCATCTCGAGTGCTTTTGAAGGGCTAGGTCTTGTTGAGTTACCTGTGGACTTCATATATAGCCATTGAACAATCAGATCTCCTTGACAAAGCCAACCTCAACCAACTTTTCGACAGGTATTTCCATCTGCGAAATCTTCGTGCGCGTATTCTGTCGCAACCAGATATAAGTGCCCAGAATCATTCGCTTGAAGATGTTATTCTTTTCTACTAGCAAGCGTAGCTCTTCCTTGCCAACAATATATACAACCTGTTTTTGATATGCTGAATCGAGCGTCGCAATACGTCGGTCTATTGCTGTGTCATTCATCTGCACTTCATCAATTGCAGATGTTTCGGGGCTGGCGGTGACACGCAGAGTGGGGTTGACCGAGTCTGCGACTGCAGTGGATTCAGCTACGGATTCAGGATGAGAAGCTTTGCCGGAAGATGGGGCCGCGGAGAAGGCTGGTAGTTCGGACATTTTGACGATAGCTCTGCGGAGCTCATGGTAGACGACTTTGCCGAGGTCGGCGCTGATAACGCGATCATTATAACCGTGGCGGATGGTAAGGCGGTAACAATTTGGGATGGAGGTGCGAGAGACGGTGTACCTATCCTCATCCGAGACATGAGGTTTTGAGAGAGCGCGTAGATGCAAAAAGACATGTACTTCTTGCTGTGCTTCGAACTTTCGTAGGAATTCCTCATACACTGTTGGAACCATGTCTCCGGCTTTGTCGAAGAAAATGCCTAGGCCTGTGAAACATCAGTATTAGTTGACGACGCTAATACACCAAAATTATCCGTAACCTGCCTTTGATAGTAGTAATCTCTCCACCCCCAAAATCGCCTGTAAGCCTTAGTTTCCCATTGGACCCTTTGGCTACGACGTTGTGAAGCCGTGCTCTACCTCTACCTTCCGCCTGCCATTGCTTCTCTTTGCCATAGCGCCAAAGGGTGAAGATACTCGCTAATATCACAGCGAGTAGAAGAGTAAACCATGCACCGTCTGGTAATTTAGTGAGGGCGGAGGTTAAGAAAAGACCGTCGAGAGTTGCGAATACGAGCCATACGGAAAATACGAGTAACCAGTTCAAACGCCAGACGACCAAAGCAACCAAGGCAATCATATTAGTCGTAATGAATGTGACTAATATGACACAGACACCATATGCATGACCGAGTCGAGTAGTCTACATAGTCATTAGAAGTTGTTGAGTATATCTAGGCGCGAAGATCTTACATTATTGTATACCGCAGTCACGACGACAGTCCCAATCATCAAAAGCCAGTTAGCCATTGGAATATAGACTTGACCATGGAAGATTTCACTCGTATAGACCATGTTGATCTGCGGGAAATAGCTCATCTTCATCACCTGGGAGAGAAGTTGGAAAGTGGACGTAATGATGGCCTGGGAAGCGACAATTGCGGCGAGAATAGAGATTACTAGAGATGGATAAAACATCCCGGGAGGGACCGTGTTAAAGAACGGGTTAGAGTATGCCGAGGGATCGTGCGAAATATAAGCCGCTTGACCAATATAACCCAGTAGCAGGCACGGATATACCAAACAAAGCCAAGAAATCTGGATAGCTCGCTTGGAGAACGCTCCTAAATCAGCAAACAGGGCCTCGACACCTATTACCATGTTAGAATCCCAACTACTGGTATGGAAATGATAACACTTACCAGTAAAAGCCAATAGAATACCACCAAGCTGTATCCAGCCGGTTGTCTTATTCCTAACCAGAAAGTGCCCTGCGAAATAGGGCGAGAACGCTTTTAAAACCGTATAATCAAATTTTACTAGATTCTTCAAAGCGGTTAGTCAAACAAAACGGGTATAGAAATCAAGTTATTACAGTCTATTACTCACATAGATACCGAACGTAAAGTTAAAAATTAGCCAGATAATCACAATTGGTGCAAAGGTGCTTCCAATCTTGGCTATCCCAAGAGGCTGAACGAGGAAGAGTAAGATTAAGATGGCACATGAGATACCAACAATAGTCCCTGTACTGATGTCCGGCTTCACAACCGTTAGGCCTATTGCGCTGTCAATCAAATCGACCAGATATTATGGGAAAGTTCACACGAACCTTGAATAGCACCAAGCACAGATTGTGCCGGAGTGAGAATACCATCCGCGAGAATGAGGCTGACTCCCAATACAGCCAAGGCCTTCAACAGAGCGCGACATACTATGCTTCGCTCAAGGAAGCTCCTTACATTCTTGTTGCTTGAATTCATGTCGGTGCTAATATAACGCTCCAATTTGACCATGTTTTTTGTTTTTGGGTCATGGGAGGATATATTGCTCTATATTGCCATTAGTTGCTGACATTAAATTAGATTGAGGTGGAGGGTTACATAGCGCGCCATCAAACTATACATGGCAAAGGTACCGCCTTCGCCTTCATCATCGGCACAAAGTACGATGAAAACGTACTTAACGGTGACTATGAGTGTGATAGACCAGATGATTAAGGAAAGAGCACCAAGAAGGTCATCATAGGAGGGATTCGATGTGAAGGTTGAAGAGTATACATAGAGTGGACTGGTTCCAATATCGCCATATATAACTCCGGTGGACTGGTAGGCTAGCCTAGAACCACAAGATCAGCACATAGTTTGTGGGTTGTCAGAACCCTGTAAGTGGTCTTGACCAAAGATTGGGGGCTGCTGCAGTGTCTCACGGTCGCACTTACCACATGAGAATCCATCCCGAAAAAACCTGTGCCAGGTCAGCTTACCGAAATGGGCCTCGTTCAGTGGTTGTCATGATGCAAAAGACGTTGATGAAATTATGCCAGCCGCTGGGAAAGTGTTCAAGGCGCAATTGGTGTAGTTGTCCATGACCGCTGCCTCAATTGAGCGAGACTTACTTGCTTTCGCTTGAAGTCGCCTTCTTTGACACTCTGTCCTTCATCATAGCCGGACTCAATATCCCTGGAGCGCGTTTTGGCCATTCTCAGGTCATCGTGCTCTTCATAAGAGGAGGTAAAGCCTTTTGATCCAGCATGGTGTGGATCATCATTCTGTGTTATTGCAAAATGAATTCCATCGTCGGCCATATCAGGTAGGCGACGTGTCACAAAATGGAGAGACCAGAAACGGTTTATAGAGTAAAATGGCACGTAGGAAGTGCAAAGAGATCGGAAAAGAGAGTAGGGAAGGTTTGTTTCGAGGGAGACAAAGGAATGCAAGTTTATAGGCAAAGTCAAGGGTAAATACCGTAGCTGGCCGTAGTGCCCGTGCAATGGTCCCCTGTCGGGGTTGGCTGAACACGTTCAGCTTTGAGCCTTGGAAGGCAAACAAAGGAGTTGCATTGAGGCGGTGCTGGCTGTTGGTGGCCACTATAGCTCGATATGCCATCATCGAACACATGGGTACATATCTGGGCCGCTGCAGGAGTACCGGAGCCGTAAGTGAGCAGGCCTTATCCCGACGTTGGAATTGGAGAGAAAATCCCGCAACGACCCTAGCTAAAGCTGACTTGTGATAGTCGAAACCGACACGGTGGAGTAAGCCTGGGACAGTGTGACAGTTTCCAGGCTTCCAACACAAAGCCCGCGATGAGCTGCCAGGTTGGTAAAATCGCGCATCGCGTCGCTAAAGTACTCCAGCCGTTGTCGGGATGCTAGAGCGAGGTTTGATCAAAGTGAAAGCCACGCGCGCACAGACCCATAATCTAGTCGATCAAGCTTCTCCACGAGGTCGCTCGCCGCACCCTGCAGATGGAATCCTGCACACTTGGGTCGTGCTTTAACCCGGGAAGTGTTTGGCAATGGCATTGCATAAGAAGGTCTAAATGGTCCAGCTATCCGGAGATCTGACTCTTCGTTATCACCATGGCTATGAGGCGTCGTTAGCAATAGCTGTGGAACTTCCTACTGGCTCAAAAAGACCGGTCCTCCTGGCGAAGCCAAGTAGGACATATTTATTGTCTGACAATAGCCATTTGTGTGCTTACGGCGCAACGGGAGCCTCTCCGCATCGCTCAATCCCCGGATCAGGCATACCGTAGATTCGCATTCAATATGATGGCTTACGTTACCTCACAATCAAATCGTGAAATCCATATGGAATGATGACTGCAGTTCGACACATCATATATCCACTGCTCCAACTCGCTCGTTTCTTCTTGCCTTTGTATGTGACATAACAATCCGTCTCCGCAGTTTTCAATGCGTATATTTGAAGAAGACGTTTCTTCTATCTGTCTGATCTGCAAATGCCATCTTCTCCCTCAGCTCCTCCCGCTCCTCTCCGCTCATTTCTGCCAACGCCCGTTCATTCTTCTTGTTTAGATAATCATTGTACAGCCGCATCAAAACAACAATTAAACACAGCGCTGAAAGAGTGGCAATGATGCTTATTTTCCCCGAGATATAGCCTGGTGCTTGCTTCTGCTGAAAAGTCTGAGTGCCGAGGATGTTGCCGACGGCGAACGAAACCAGTGTGAGAGCGTTGGTAGTAACTTTCTTTGAGTGCCCGGCGATGTTCCTGCAATGGACATGAGTGGCAAGGCCTTAGCCACTTGAGGATATTCACATCTCAAATAACTTACGACGCGTTCCAGGCAAGCAGTAACATGAAAGCCGCACCAAATGTACCGGTCATAAATGAGGCAGCGAGTAGACCAGCTTTGTTTTTCGGGATACCATTCGGGTCCAGCCCGATCATGAGTCCAGCCCCCAGGATTGTCGGTACGATACAGATAAGCATAACACTGTGTGAGGGAATGTTGCATTAACTGACTATCCCGTAGCAAAATCTCGAGGTTTTTCACTTACATAGATCGATCACGCCATTTATCAGAGAGCCAGCCAGTAAGAAGCACAAAGCAGACCCCGATCGCACCACCAGGCGTGTTCAAAATCAGTGCTTGCCGCGAGGAGTAGCCGAAGGTGGTCAAGAGGATGCTTGAGAAGTTTGAGACACCGCCGTTTGGGATAGAAGAAAGAAGCGTTGCTAGGCAGATCAAGTACACGCGGAGGTCTTTGAACGTCTCTAAAATTTGCGCTTTCTTTAGACGAGAGTTCTGCGTTCCGCTGCAGCACTATGAGCAGGTGCTTCGAATACGCCAAAACGGCTAACTTACCTCTGGTTCTCCTTCACCCTCATCAAAGCAGCAACTTTTTCTGCGTCCGTAAACCGCTTCGCCTTTACTGGCGAATCAGGTAAGAATACGCACACTAGAGCTCCGACAATAACCGTCATAGCTCCAATCGCAAGGAAAAAGATCCTCCAGCTTGCAAAATTTGTTTTAGCAAAGCTAACTCCATACGCTAAGAAGCCTCCAAAAATCATAGTAAGAGAGTTACAGACGTAGAACCAGCTCACCCGTCGACCTTGCTCTTCTTTCTTATACCACATAGCAATTATTAGTACTAATATAGGAGCTACGCAGCTTTCGAATACACCGAGTAAGGTACGGCATACTGCAAGTCCAGCAAAGGTTGTACATGCTGCGTGACATCCCAAGACAATACCCCATATCATGATGTTGACCCCAAGGTACAGGCCGAGACGCGATATACGCTGGGCAAGAAACTGCGTAGGAAATTCTGCCGCGAGGAATCCTGAGGAACTCTCAGCATCGGCACATCTCTTTAAGGAGGGGCTAATCATGTAGAACAGATCCAAACGAACCAATATAAAACAGCATTGAGAGATCCGAGTAATCTTGTCCTTTCAAGTGAGTATCCGTCCGGATCCCCATAACAGCTGTATAAGACAACGTAGTCTTATCCAGAAACTGTAGAAAATATACAGCAGCAAGAAGCGGCGCAATAGTCCAGTCAATCTTCCGCTCTAGCTTCTTCAGCTGCACAGGGTCCTCGAGTATAGCATTGCCAGCCTCGGCAATAGCTGCGGCCTGCGGGTGATTCTCGAGAAATGCTAGCGCTTCATCCGCATCTTGAAGATTTGGCACTATAGCTCCTCCATTTTCAGAGACCATGGATGTATTCCTACCATCTAGAAAGCCAAATGGCTTTTCCTCGGCTGTTTTTTTATTAGACATGTTATCAGCAGGGTCCTGGCACTAATAGTATTAGAACTGAGACGGCTAAATTCGTCAGTGTTGGAGAAGAAGTATTGTGCTACACAAAAAAAGGGTTGATCGTGGATTTGCCATCGTTCATATAAGAGGTATCGCGGCAAGACGGCAAAAAGACACAGATCTACGACAAGGTAAAAAGTCTATGACAGGCATGGCTTATCGGCAATGGTGTCTTATCACATAACATAACAAAGAGACGGAAGTAGAATGCGGAGTTGTTTGAAAATTCATGCGATGCCACTATCGATATGGGAACGTGGTGGTGATCCTCGTTCAAGATCCTGAATAGGAAGGTCATTAGACGCGTGTGGTGACAAAGTGGCATTGCCTTATTTTGATACCTCCTCGTGGAGCTTTAACGCTAGAAATATACCAGTGCGCTGATTTGTTACCAGAATGCCTTCCATTGGCATAAAGAAGAATTTGAAGGTGGAGAACGGCTGTTGATGCACCTCGGGTAGATGATGTTGTAGATTGCCGTACTGCTTACACCCCCGAGCGTGGAGTACTCCATGCTAGAGCTTAAACGAGTAATTTAGCCTTGAAATGGTTAATGCTGCTATCCAAGGCATCTTGCTCGAACTGTCAGCTATCCAGACCTCTTTGGGTGACAGGATGAGCTTGACGCACTCCCAGCCCCATGGTTACACGTGCAACTCCTGGAAGGCTATCCTGACAATGCCTGGGGACAAAAAGTGTCGCAGAATGGAGAGACTGGCCCGCCAATATGTGCTACTTAACACTACGCCGCGCCCCTGAAACGAGAGGGAAACGAAAAGGAAACAGCTTCCTAATCCCCGCTTGTGATCCTTGGCGCCAGGGCTTATGGCCCTCGACGGTCGTGCGGCATCTGCGCAGGACTAGGCTTGCTAGGAGGGCGCACCCATCCCTCGGTGCGACCCTTCCTCTACGCCATCTTCTCCTGCTGAGCGCATACGGTATTCAGAAGAGCTCTACGCGCCCTTCTTCTGTTGTTCCAGCTGCATACTAATTTCTCCCGAGTATCTCTACTCAACCGTTAGCTTTTATTCTCCTGGGTCATCACACGAGCAATTGATTGGAGCTCGTCCCTCTCCCTTCAACCCAGTCGTCGATCTAGCGCCACTTCGTGTTGGGAATTTCAATTTCTCATCAACCTACGAGTTTCCAGAGCATCAATAACCTGAGTACAATTGTCTTGAAAATATTGGAGCTACCTTTCGCGCGCTAGAGACAAGTGATTGTCCTTGCTGAAACCCCACGTCTTTGCGACCCACCGCCGATCAACACAAAGCACCTCACAAGCTACACAGCAGTCGCGTTGCACCTCTAGCATCTGAACATCATCACTCCAAGATGCCGTCCCAACGCCGAGTGAAGGCCTTTGGCCTTATAATCCTCCTCGTCGTTCTCATAACACTCTATATGACGTCGGCCGCCCGGCACACACACTCCTCTGATTTCTACACTAAGACGCAAGACGCTCTACAAGCGAAGGAGAAAGCTGAAGCGGCGAAAAAAATAGAGATAGACGATGTCAGTGCGCGCTTGAAAGCGGCAGAGGACACGGCAAAGAAAGCAGCAGATGCCAAGGGTCAAAAGTTACAGGAAGCAGTCACAGGGGAAGATTCTACAACTGGAGAGAGGAGTGTCGCTGGTAGGGTTATGATGAAAGATCAAGACGAGAAGGTCCCTGGAGTAGCGGCGGTGGGCGGAAGGCCAGCGGATCGGGCTGCAGCAAAACAAGAACCTGAGACCGAGGAGGACCATGCGGTGGAAGTGGAGTTGAATGCGATTCTAAAGAAGAGCCCAAGTAAGTACACTAATAGCTTGCTCACGTCCTTGTTCGATATAAAAGGCGCTGCATTCTCTTTGTGGAGTATGTTTGTTAACCGCGGCTTCGCAGTAATAATCTTCTCCAAGACATTTTGTCCTTTCTCACGAAAAGCCAAAACCATCCTTCTCAAGCAATACAAAATCGTTCCGCCACCTTATGTTGTGGAACTCAACGAGCACCCTCTCGGTCCTGCGCTACAAGCTGCACTAGCAAAGAGCACCAGTCGCCGTACCGTTCCGAACGTTTTAATAAACGGCAAGAGTATCGGTGGAGGAGACGACGTCGAGGCTCTGCATCAAAGAGGCAAACTAATCGATACCGTGAAGAGCATGGGGGCAAAGAGGATTGTGGAAGTGAGCCTGATCGAAATCAAATCGAAACAGGAGGTGAAAAGGTAATGTCTGACGTATAGTAATGACGTGGTATTGATCAAATTCTTATGCTTTCGTGTATTAATATTGGCCTTATTATTATTTTCGACACTTTGCATCGGGCTGGTTAGGAAACGGCGTTATCGAGTTGGATGCGGTCCGAAAGAGGTTCGTCCCGATGCTATTACGGAAGGAGATGAGTCCCTGTTATGGCATTTTAGGATCCGTGTGGGATACCCTGTATCATGAACAAATAGCAACTCTTTTGTGTTGTAACATGGACAAATTCGTCCTTTGATGAGAGAATTTTGGAAAGTCGTTAAATGCCAGATTAAAAGTGCAAGTATTGAAACCCGGAAGCGCAACAGGTCAATAACACAGACTTCGTGTAGTCAAGTAAAGGTCTTTAGCAAATTTTACAATAGTGTTCAAATTTATCCAAAGCGACACCACAATGGCATAGCATGTTCACAAATTCTCAGCATACCATTAGGTATAATCTGCGTTGTTTTATTCATACGCTATGACTGCGATATTTGACTCCTAATAATTGCGTACATGGAATCCTTGCATTGCTTCAACAGAACTAAAGGAATCAAATCTTGAAGGCAAAATAGCGAGTCAACGTAAGACCGGAACCATAAGGCACAAATTTTTCAATTCCGAAAATACCTAAGAGTTCTCACCAGCTTTACTGTTTAACATCCAATAGTTGACCTTGAACTGTAGTATTTTCATGTAGTTCATCGTTTTAGGATTAGCGGCAATTGTGAGTAGTAGGTAGGAGGAGGAGGTGGAGGTTTATTTATAGACGACCGGCGGGAGTCAACTTCCCATGCGTCTTCCTAAAGGCTTAAGGCCAGTAGGGTGGTTGTAGGTAAAGTAGATACACAGGGTTCTATTCCGAAAAACTGCAACACCCTAAGCGGCATAAGGCCGGCTCACCAACATAAGGCCAGTGTTTTATTTTTCTACTAGATTTGAAAGTTTAAAGAGCGTGCGATAATAAAAGGAAAACTAACACTTAGGCGGCACGCCGCCCTTTAATCTTGGAGTGGGCTGCCGCTCTGGCAGTTACCACTATTGCCCTGACTCGCCTTCGGCAAGTCCTCGGACCCAGAGGGTCCTCTTTTCTTATAGTTGTGGGCCGCAGCCGACCATTCTTAGTTACTTACGATATTTGACTATTGTCGCGGGGTTTGCAGACTTATACTATTATTATAGAAGCTGCGGAGGCATTGTGGCGAACATAACACGTAGCTTTAAGAAGACTTATATCTCTTCTCTCGTTCTTAAAAGATAAACTTAAGTAAGGTTTAACACTTGTTTTATAACTCTTCCGGGGGAAAGAGGGACACAACATCGCCCGTGGGGTTTTTCACTTTTAAAAGCGAACTTTGAAAAGTGAGGTGAAGGTGTGTAGTAGGTAGGTGGCGTAGGTGGGTAGGTATCAATCGAAAGTTTGGCGGCTTAGTCATGATCGGTGCGGAAAATTCCCTCGGTCTCGCCAACACCCACACAAATTGCGACGCCAATATTCAAGATCTGACTACGACCTCATTAACGCCCCGACAATCGACTCAAGATGAAGTACATTCATTCGTCCGAGTCGCTAACCATCCCGGAGGGTGGTAAGTTATTATTGCCCACAAAATTTGGAGTCCAAAGGCCGAGATAGACTAACATTCGCCTATTCTACAGTCAAGGTGCACATTAAGACAAGGACAGTGACAGTCGAGGGCCCACGGGGTACGAATGTGCAATCGCAATATTAAAATCCTACCATGCTCAATATTTCACCAGGAAAACTCACTAAGAACCTCGGACATCTTGCCGTCACCTTCACACATCCCGCCCAAAACATCATCAATGTCGAGCTCCACCATGGTTCGCGCAAGAGCGTTGCTACCCTCCGAACGGTCCGAACACTCATCAACAACTTGATCATCGGCGTCACAAAGGGTTTCAAATACAAGATGCGATACGTCTACGCCCATTTCCCCATCAATGTCAACATTGAGAAGAACAAGGAGACCGATTTGTACGAGGTCGAGATTCGGTACGTTGGAAAATTACCAACCCGAAGATTATATCAAATCTATGAGTCGAAGTGGAATTAAGGCTTACGTTCTGTTCTTAGAAACTTTATTGGCGAGAAGATCGTACGACGAGTCACAATGCACCCAGGTGTCACAGTAGAGACATCAAAGAACGTGAAGGATGAGCTTCAACTGACTGGAAACTCTCTTGAAAACGTTTCCCAGAGCGCTGCCGACATCCAGCAAATATGCCGGGTGCGGAACAAGGATATTCGGAAGGTCAGTGCATGCGCTTGCGACAAAGCAGTCCAATTGCTAACCGTGTCTCGTACAGTTCTTGGACGGTCTGTACGTTTCGGAGAGGGGTAACATCATTGAGGATTAAGCGGGGATAAGGAGTGATTGTTTCATTCATGGTCATGGGTACCTCTTTGCATTGCGGAACGACAATGGGAGTAGCTTGGAGGTTACAGCTTGAAAGCAATTTCCAATAAAATCATTCCCACAATCAGATACGCGTCCACTTCATTTTGGACCTAGCTTGCTACTCTAACCCGTGGACCCTGCAGTATCTGCTCAAGAACATATTTCTCTCCATTAGGCCAATAAACGTCGTTTCTTCCGAGATCTTCTGGCTTGCCTCACTATCCTTATTAGATGTATTGATATGAGCCACTGGAGCGTAATTTAAAGCCCGACGAAAGATACTGAATCCAAAATTGAAGCAGAGACTTTTTTTCGAGTTTCAAAGGCTTCCCAAGTTGATTGAAGTGTAAAGCGTATTACACCAAGATTTATGGGAGCTCTAAGAGCATCTTAGCACCTTGGTACCTGGGTAGATTCTTAGCTTAAGAACGTGAAACCATCGGCTTTTATTACTAATTCTCAAATGGAATTTTTTAATCAAGAGAGCGGGTTTGCTCTGATTCATGATGTACACATCGATCTATTTAACCGCGAGCCAATCGCATGCGGCGAAAATGGTGTGTCTATCAACTCGCTCGACTTTCAATGGTCATGTTACAACACGCCTGCTCGGAGGTCCCTCAGATTAGGTATCCCCCGCACCGCGATTTTAAGAACTAACGCCGCAAAATCCGTCGATAGTAGTTAGTCTGCAGACGACATGCGGGACGACAATTATAAATTAAACTATCGAGGGACCGCTATCGCTCGGCATATGCGCCCTCACTCAACTAAATCAACTTGAACTAAAACAGCAAGCACTCCTCGTCTACCAAAATGTCAAGCGACCAGGCTATCTCTGTGGCTGACCTCCTTAAGGAGTCCAAGGCTGAGTATAGACAACTCGGCAAGAGCGGGTTGCGAGTTTCTGTGCCCATACTCGGTGCTATGAGTATAGGAGACAAGAAATGGGCGCCGTGGGTGTTGGATGAGGAAGAATCTCTACCGCTCCTGAAAGCAGCATATGATAAAGGCATCAATACTTGGGATACAGGTGCATATCCTGCTACCTAATCGAAAGTCAATTTTATAGCCACGAGTGCTAATTCCACTGATGGCCAGCGAACGTCTACAGCAACGGCGCGAGCGAACGGGTGATCGCTAAAGCGATCAAAAAATACAATCTTCCCCGCGAGAAGCTCGTTATCTTGACTAAATGTTTCGGCTACGTCGGCGAGGAGCCCGGCCTCCGGACAATCCTGTATCGCGATGAAATACCGCAACTGAAGGACTACGTCAATCAGGGCGGATTGTCGAGAACGGCGATATTTAATGCAGTTGAGAAGAGCTTGAAGAGATTAGAAGTGGACTACATAGACCTATTACAGATCCACAGATATGACAAGACGACGCCTATTGAGGAGACTATGGAAGCTTTGCACGATCTTGTAAAAAGTGGAAAGGTTAGGTATATTGGGGCAAGTTCTATGTGGGCTACTGAAGTAAGATCCGTCTAATGAATATTTTAGATTGTAGGCTGATAAGTGCCCTTTTAGTTCTCAATGATGCAGTTTGTCGCAGAGAAGAACGGCTGGACCAAGTTCGTATCGATGCAGAATCAATATAACCTGCTATACCGGGAAGAAGAGCGTGAGATGAATAGGTTCTGCAATGTTACTGGTGTCGGCCTAATCCCGGTAGGTAGAAGTTAGGCCCTTCTCAATAACTCTTGGGCTAATGCTGGCACAGTGGGCACCCCTTTGTAGAGGTCATCTTGCTCGTCCAGCGTCACAATTTGGCACTACCATTCGCTCAGCTGGCGAAAAGGACAGCCCCCGTTCTACGATCGGCCATCAGGATAATGATAAACAGACTATAGAGCGAGTAGAGGAGTTAGCAAAGAAGCACGGCTGGAAAATGAGTGTTGTGGCCCTAGCTTGGATCAATAAGAGGATCACTTCTCCGATCATCGGATTCAGCTCTGTCGAGAGGATGGACGAGGCTTTGGAAGTAAGAGGCAAAACTCTGACGGATGAGGAAGAGAAGTATCTCATGGAACTGTACCAGCCACGGGAGATTAGTGGTCACTCTTGAGAGAAAGTAAACAGAGTTTCTGCAGTGCTGCAATAACCAAAATATACTTTGGTCTATCTTTTAGGAAGCGCATTGAGGGATGCTAAGATAGCACACTTTAGGTTTCCTTATTAAATTACCTGAAAACCACACGCTATTTGTCTCACATATCACAGTCTCTATCACGTATAATTACTTCTCACATATCGTTTGATATAGGCGAACCTCCACCCGAACGATCATTCTTCTATAACACTGGCTATGAACCCGCTCAACTCCTATATTAATCAGCTCAAGCTCTGCCTTCGCATAGAGATATGAGGAAAACCGACTGAGTGGGGGGCTGCAGGGGGTAGAGCTAAACTTGACGGGTCAATTTCTCTAAACACTATGTCGTGGGCCTGCGAAAACGGACTATAAACACGGAGATCCACAAAGCTCTAGACCTCTAACGCTATCCAAATCACAGCTATAGCAACGACGACAATACATCTATAAACCAAATAAGAAATTAGGCATAAATACCAGTCCCGAAGAGACCAAATCTTACAAGAGGAATGTGATATATAGACGATGACGGCCGATAGTCCAGTACCAACGATTATGCGCATCTTGCTGAGATATAGTAGTGCAATTGGGCTAGGGAGCGCTAGTACAAAAATGCGCAAGTTAATCTTCCGGTGTAAGGAGTTGTGGACGTGGTATTAGTTTTACGAATCTGGAAGCTGGATGCTCTGGAAAGGACGCAATCACATCCCTGAGTATGCGTAACGACTCCTCTTGTGGCTTTCTTCTAAGAGCATAAACTAGACAGTAGAGGATGCATGCATATTTGCAGTTTGCTGTGTCATCACGATGTTGAACCACCACAAAACTTACCACAAAAAGATTTGCGTGGGGAAAGAATGGGTTAGAGTAACTAGCTAGGCACTCAAGTCTAGAAGGTTTTTAATATCGAATGGGATCAGTTGCGAATGTTCAGATTGTATTCATTGTAGTTTCGTTGAATGCGTTGCCGATGGCGATAAAGCTGTTATTCAATTATAGAATTATTAAAGAATGATATATTAATAACAACGGTAGGATACGAGTATTAGGCAACAGTTGTTAAGGTTGCCGAATTGTATCTATGTATGTGTAGTAGAATTGTCGAAATAGCTTTCAGGAGCAAACTGTGTTGATCTTCATCGTTTAGATTGGCTCTTCATCCTAAGTAGAGGGATTTTCTGATGCCATAATGCCTACAAATCTAATCCAAGAAGGAGAATAACTTGCCTAAGATGAGGCTACGATATTTTCTTTTTATACATTTTTGGCCACCTGGAAGACGCAAGAAGCTAGCGCCCCCATTCGTTGGCCCTAATCTAAAATCACGTGATAAGTCGTAAAACCCCAGGCTTACTAACTTGTTTTATGACGTCAAGTTCACTTCGGATTGATCGGAACGTCGTCTAAATTGCAAGAGCGAGTAATTCACCTAATAAATTCTTAGTGATTGGTATCGGAGCCTTCATCTACTTACATCCAGGCACGCGACGGAGTTCTTTCTCCCGCATGTCCCGTCATCCCCCGCATTTCACTAATGCGAGAGTTGGCGCTAACGACAAAGCTGCATAAAGAGCTAGACCCGATACGGCAACCATTTGGCGGTGGTGTAGTGATCAAGTGACGAAGCTCCTGACCTTCCGTGACCCCTCACTCAATCTCCCGTTGTGCCTGCTTCTCTCTCCTTCCACCACACACACTGCTGTGCCTGAACACTCATACATTCTCAATCCCAACACTACCCGTCCCCATCCAGTTCACTTAGCATACACCTGCTATCATTGTCCGTTCATCATCACCACCTCTACTTAGCCTTCTCTCACGCCACACATCGTCATGTCGGCTGAAACACAGAACGAACTCACCAAGGTTGACTCTCTCATCGACGAGCAGCCAGCCCAGGGTAAGGAGCAGAAAAAAGGCCATCGTCGGGGTAGCAGCACTGTGACCGATGTTTACAACATTGCTGATCTAGGTGAGTCTGCTTGTTGTTAGCCGTCTAACCGTTGGCGTGGCTAATACTACTAACAGAGAAGGACGGAAAGGAGATCAAGATTGCCCCGGAAACTCAGAAGCTGAATTGGTATGTTACTATCGTCATTCCCGTTTGCATTATCTCATTCCTCACTCGCCGTCCTCGCTCACCTACCCTATGTTGGAGTCATATTAGTCATCATGCATTCTCCCTCAACATGTTAGTGGACCCATTGGCCGATTCCCATGCTAATAAACCATCTTTACAGGAAGCTGAACACCTCACCTGCATCTCTAGATGAGAAGGAAATCCTGAAAAAGCCCCTCTGCATCCCAATGGTCAAGAAGGTCGACCTACATTTCCCACTCGGACTGGAAGTTACTGCACGGAACCTGAAAGGCGTAACAATCAAGGATGCGTTAGACGCAATCTACAAGCAATTCAAGAAGAAGGTAGGCCTCTCAATCCCCTCTGTCTTTATTTCTTTTGCCATAATGATGCAAATGGGCTACATCACCCTGATCACTCATCTTAAGCATTTGTTATATCCACATACTGCCCACAATTTCGTTAACTGTATGCTGATATTATCCGACTAGGCCGACGATGAACTCGAGAATCCAATCCTTGCTGGCTTTGAGTGGGATAAGGAAGAGTGCTACACCCGCTTCGTCGTGCATCAGAAGAAGGAAGGTGCGGCGCCGCCGTCGAAGAAGTCTAAGAAGAAGGGCGGTGCTGACGAGTAATGAATGATTCGCCCACTTCTCTCGGGTCTATAAGGCCTCGATCATATTCGTTACTTGTTGCTCGATGATCGATGGATGATGGATGTGCGCTTGAGTGCTGGAAGACTCCGAGGGCGCCTGGGGATGTCTACATTCACGTAGCGCGATCGAGCTGCCGGCTAGATTGACTAGAAGGCAGTGTCGCTGTCGCTGTCGCTGTTGCTACAGTCTTTGGCTGGCCTTGGTGAGACGGGCGGTCATATTTGTAATGGTACTTCGATCATCATGGTGGACGGCGTCCGCTTGAATGCGAAGGATGGCTTTCTGAATCTGATATCCAGACAATGGCGTGATGTGTGTAGTGCTCTTTGACCGTGTGTTAACTAAAAGATGTTACCTCAGTGGACCCGCTATTACTGCCAAGCTACGTTCGGCAAGTTAAACCGATAGTTTCGCTTCCGCCAACGTTTTAGCCGCTAACGGCCAAGTTCTCCACAGCCTTCTAAAAATACTATAAGCACCAGCAAAAATTAAGGCGACAAAAAAAAAAAGAGAAATTCTACATACAACAGCCAGGATTCGCTAATGGTCACCCACTTAACTACTAATCAGACGGTTACCAGCTTAAATAGGGCGGAGCGGACGGGACGCCTTGTTCTCTGGTACCTATGGTTGTATGTGAAAGGTATGAAGAAAGATATAATTCTTATTTCCAAAGATTTCTCGACCGCCTCTTTGAAAGGACACGCTCATTACTGTATCTCTTGAATTCTTGTGACACTTAGTTCCTACTGTCAATTAAAATCTTATATACAATTCAACCGGAAATCAGCTCGAAAACCCTATGAACAAGAATCAAACTCCCCCAGACTGCCTCCTCCTGTTCTGTTAGATTTATTTTATCAGAGGTAATGAAGCGCAGAACACAATATTGGTTTTACCTCGTATATGGACAGTATTTTTCCTCTCTCTGTCTCCCTCCCCTTGTTCTCTCTCTGTGCGCGTTTAGGAAAACACCAGGTTTTACGATTGTGACCACGACCCCTCCCCTCACCGCCTCCACCACCACCTCCCATTCACGATGACGTAGCACATTGACACTGACTGTAATCACTCGTCGCGGCACCGGGACACGTGACTTCCTCAAAATCGACAACAGGGTTATCACCCAGCACCTCGCTCTGGGCCATGATGTCGAAGTGGTACGAGTAGCCGTACTGGTTGGTGCCACCGACGGCCGGGCACCACTGCTCGTTGCCGCTGTTCGGGCACAAGTTCGTCACCATCACGATGATGGACTGGCCGGCCACGCCACCGGTCCCGCAGGTCGAGCAGGGCGCGCTGCCGGTCGAGGTCAGCTGGTAGCACTTCCCGCAGCCGGCGCCGCACCAGGAGATCCCGGCGCTGTCGTAGAGGGCTTGTGAGGCGGCGGCTGTGTAGACACCGCTGGCGATGTTGGTCTGGTGGGTTGGTTAGCTGGGTGGGTGGAGGATTATGGATGCGGTGGTGGTGGGGGAGGAGGAGGAGGAGGAGGAGGAGG